>JAAGKR010005147.1:0-26521 GCA_011419295.1 Clarias macrocephalus | reverse complement strand
AGATTTGCTTTCATTTTTCTATGTGGAATATTAACTAGAAATATGGAAACTTTATCACCCAATTTTAAATGCCTACTTACACCCCCCCACACACCCCCTCGCCCAAAATACACACACATTCAACCACAATCACCAAACCCACTAAAGGGCTAACACCATTTATAAGATTCTTCCTTGACCTACCCAATCACACATTCACAGGCCTTCTCCAAAAATAGGTCTCTATAGGGATATCTAAGAATTGTTTAATGCTATTTCTCTTTGCCATTCCTGCACAGCTTTCAAGTCCTCATCAGGATACAGAGTATATGCATATCAACAAGTAAATAATTTACTTCAATTACACTAGCTTGCACAGAGATTATGTAAGCCAATGTCAACTTACCTATGATCATCTCATGTTCAGGGCCTAATATGTCCTCGGTCAAAAGTACAGGGTTGAGAAAATACTACAATCAACAGTCAATTTGCCAATGTCTGAGTAGCCCAAAGCGGCCATTTTGTAGGCTGCGATGTACTCTGTAAAATGGCTGACTCGAAGCACTAACACAATCAGTTTGCCCAAAACACACACACCCACACTTAACCACATACACCAAATCCACTACTAGCCTAACCCCATTTACAGAATTCTTCCTTAGCCTAGTTATTTAATAGTGGAAAAGACTTTCAGATGTTGAACATATAAATATTTGTAGGAAACGAAAAATTAAATATGCACTTATATACTGTATACAGTATCTCTTCTCTATCACAGCTCTTGCTCTTTCACAGCTAAATGACACATATGGAAAGTGAAATAATACATGATCAGCTAACTGCAATTTGCATATCACAGCACATCAAGAAATAAAGTAATTCAAAAAGAAAATCTCACTCTGAACAAAGATGTGGCAATTGCATGCAGATATGCCAGTGTAGTTCCCACCAGGCAGTATGGACAGCTGAAGCAGTATCACCTGAATCATCAATAGAACCTCACAAACAACGCACTTTTAACTGGCAGCAACGAATTTGCTTTGTGGATCTATCAAGCAATTGGAGAATGAAAAAACTGTCTATCTGCTACAGTAAAAAACAGCAGGAAAAGGGGACACTTTGCCAACATACCAAGTCATGTTACAAATCAGCCCTAATTTTTCTAGTTCCATTGAAAACAGTTGACTTTCCTGGAAGCCCATTAAAAATAAGTAGAGCCTATTTTCTCAATCTGCGGAACTAAGAAAAGTATTTCAAAAATAATCTGTGACTCTTTAAATAAAAGTTTTTCTATAGGTACATTAAAGACATCTCCATGCAACTGTGTTTGCAAATGTATTCTGATTAAAAGGATAATGCTTTTTTTTTTTTTTTTTTTTTTTTACTTCCACAGATTAATTACAGTAGGTGGCACAGTGGCTTATACCCCTATTTCACCAATGTTTTGACTCGTGGTGAGATGCGATAGCCTGCCGACATTCCGCGAAGTTCTGCCAAGTTTGCAAGCATCCGCGAGGACAGACAAAAAATGAATTTTTCATAATTTTTCGCATGGAGAGATGGAAAGTGGCTAGCACTGTTGCCTTGCACCTCCAGGGTCCAGATATGATTCCCGTCTTGGACATATTATTCATGTTCTCCCTGTGCTTGGTGGGTTTGCTCTGGGTGCTCGTGATTTCCTCCTGCAGTCCAAAGACAAGAAGATTAGACTAATAAGAGTTCCCAAGTGTCAGGACCCTGCACCGCTGTATACAAGATAAAGACAACAACAATGAATGAGTGAGCTATGCACAGTGCTGAGTATTGCCAATTATGTGTTTCTCTACTGTTCCTGATTTAAAATATTGCCACCGTACCTAGTCAATCCTAGCACCCTTAGTGTATTAGTGTGCTGGCTTTGCTTAACTTTATCAACCATATTGATGCAAATGCACCAATTATTTTTTTCCTGTTGTATTTTAGCTTCACATGGACATTACAACCATTATATAAAACATTGAAGAACTAATTACATACAATCTCTGCACACATGTATGATTTTCTCAGTGCCCTTAACTGCTATTTAATTTTTATTATTTTTTTGCAAATAAGTTTGAATTTGGCACAAAGATGTTAATTTAAGATGTTCATTTAATTTTAGATATTACATGACATTCCCTAATATGTGCCAGTATTTGTTAATATATTCAATTCTTATTTTAATACTCAATATAAATACAAAATACATTGTTGAATTATATAAAATATATAAACAAATATTGCCCATATATGATATGATCTAGTACAGTACAATTTGTGTTACCTTATTAGTATGATTTCTACAAAAGTATAAACTATATATAATAGCAACATTTGTGCCGATCAAGAGTGAGAAACAGCTATTTATGAAAGAACATTGATTAATGCCGAGTCTGTTTGGAATATTCTCAGAGTTATAATTAATTTAATGCACTTCCTAAACCATGGGTAAAACAGACCATAAATAAATGGATTTATGGTGGAGTTAAGGTAAACCAAGGTCATGACTTTACGGAAAGCATCTGCTGGTATTTTGATGACATTTCCAAATATACTGCAAAGGAAATATGGGAGTAAACAGGCCAAGAACACAGACACTAAAATGCCAAGGACTTTAGCTGCTTTTCTCTCAGATTTAACGGACTGTGAGGAGCTTTTCTGTGTTTTTGGCTGTGTTTGATTATTAAGCTCTCTGATCGCAGTGGCATGTCTCTTGGCAATCACAAAAACTTGAGTATACAATATGATTATGACAGAAAGTGGAAAAATTAACATTATTACAAGGTCAATTACAGTCGAAGCCTCTTTCAGAAAGTAATAGCACTGACCAGGACAAATTAAATAATTTGTGAAGTTTCCATTAAAATAATAGAAAAGTATGTTATATGACAGACACACAAGCCAGTTACAATAAACCACTGTGCACATCATCCTCCTAGAGATTTTGTTTGTGTAAAGAAATGGCTTTGAAAGAGCCAAATTTCGATCCACAGAGATCAGAGCAATATTATAGGTGGATACGGGCAAGAGGAGACCAGCAATTAACCATACACCGGTGCATAAATCTGTCCCAAAAATCCAGCATGATTCAATTATCCAGATTAACATTGTTGGCAGTAGTAGTGTGCCAATGAGGAAATCTGACACAGCCAGGGAGAGCACAAGTGTGTTTGTTGGTGTGTGAAGCTGCTTAAAGTGAAAAACAGAGATGATGACAAGCAGATTTCCACACACTGTGATCAGAACTACAGCAGCTGAACACACGTACAGTAAGATATAAACTGCAGGAGATACAGATCTCTCTGGACAGGAGAAATGCTCACAGCGATCAGACTGATTAAACAGGTTCATGAAGACAATTTTTTGTGTAAATTATGTACCAAGTGTAATAAAAACTGCAGTAACCCATTGTTTTTATGTCTTAGGAACTGATCACACCCACATGCTTAGAATACACTTCAAAACATATGATGTCATGCCATGTTTATTTATTATTTTTTTTAAAGTGTGCAGATGTGTGCTTGTACCCATTATCCTGTCCGGACAAAAAAGTCACACTGAACTTTTATTGGAACATATTTTGCTTTGATTAAGGCCATAGTTTCATTTTGATAAACCCTGGGAAATATCACATTTATTTTAGTTCAGAGCCCCATTCATTTAAAATAATGTACTAATGATGGGGAAGTCAAACCTCTATATAAAGTCTTCTCCAGCACATCCCAAAGATAATCAATAGATTGTCTGGATTGTCTGGAGTCTGGATTCTGCTTTCATATGCAAACCACTCCTTGAAAAAAAATCAGGCCATTTATCAGCAATGCTATACTATAATTAACAGCCATCTTAACCTGGATATTTGCATGACTTTGTATTATTTATTTATTTATATTATTTATATTTTATATATTAATTTTATTTATTTATCTACTCTCTTTTTTATTTACATTTTATTTACCAGGCTTTTGAACTGGTCATATACATTATCTTATCTACAGTCACTTGCAAACGTACTTGCACGTGATCTTTTCCATATTTTGTCACGTTACAACCACAAGCGTAAATGTATTTTATTAAGATTTTATGTGATCGACGAACACAAAGTGGCACATTATTTTGAAGTGGCACCTGTATCAAGATCATTAACAAGAGCCCTGTGGAGAGAGTGCACATCTTCAAATACCTCCTTCCTGTCACATCAACACCGAGGTGAAAAAGGCCTGGCAGCATCTCTACCACCTCAGACGCCTGAAAGACTTTAGACTTCTCTCTAAGCTGCTTAGGAACTGCTACCTCTGCACCATAGAGAGAATCCTGACGGGAAACATCTCAACCTGGTTCGGGAACACCACCATGCAGGACAGTCGAGCCCTACATAGGGTGAAGCGATCAGCTGAAAGCATCATCTATACCAAGCTCCCTGACCTTCAATCGATCTACAACACGCGGTGCTGGACAAAGACCAGGAAGATTATGAAGGACCTCAGCTACCTCAACAATGGACTGTTCTCTCTGTTGCGGTCAGGAAACTGCTTCTGCTCCCTGAAGGCCAACACAGAGAGACTGAGGCGGAGCTTCTTCCCACAGGTTATAAGGAATCTCAATCACAACACCACATAGAACTGAAAACTCCGAGCTGCTCTCCACATTGCTCATACGGCACACTGCACATTTTACACACCAATGAACTGCAAACTTTGAACTTGGACACACATTGCACACATTATCAGTGTACTATGAACTTGAACTGTAATCTTGCACAGTATTCTGCACATCTGAACATTTGCACTACATTACATCTTAACTCTGTATTTCATTTTATGTATTCTTTATATATTTTTCATATTTAATTATTTTATTCTACTATTTTATTCCAGTATTTTATTATGTACATTGCGTAAATTCAAAAATCTTTTACATTTATAGTTTATTAACATATTTCTTATACAGTGGAACCTTGGAATACAAACATTATTATCAAAACACTCGTAAATCAAAGCAAATTTCCCTATAAGAAATAATGAAACCTCACATTTTTTGTTATATAGAACAAAGTCATAAAGTAAAAATAAAACAAATTATCCTGCACTTTACATAGGAAAAAAGTAAAAATAAATCCAGACAGATAAGTGCAATGTGTGTGTGTGTTAGAGAAGTTGAAGATCCATTTTCTCTCTCTCTCTCTCTTAGCCTGGCGAGAAGAGGTGGGGAGGGGCAAAGTGTCTAATCCAGTGACATATGCACACACACACACACACACACACACACCAACCGCGTTACTCATAATCCGAGGTTTTACTGTATTTCTAATTTGTAATTTCTCTTATTACTCTTATTTTCACACTGAAACTTTCCTTTTGAATCTTGAGGTCATCCGCAGTCATATAAGCATTTCAGTTCATATCATACCATACTGTGTATGACTGTGTATGTGACAAATAAACTTTGTATTTGAATTTGAATCAGCACGTCTTTGGCCACGATTTAAAGGAGTTGTATATCATTTTTTCTAGGTATTTTTTCTGTGCATTAAATCCCTATTCAATTTTGCATCCTCAGTGTCTGCAGATCACATAGGTCCGGTTTGGTGGTGACCGCACAAATTCCCTAGGAAGAGTATATCAAAATCCTTTGAGTGCGTTTTGGCAAACGATCCAAAATAAATGACTTCCTGCTGAGTTGAGCCTATGACATTCAGTATTTAAATTATTCGGCTCAGTGAGCTCTAAATGTATACCAGGTTTTATGTGCAATTGTTCATGAGCTATGCAGCAAAATCTTGTGTGAGGGCGCCGGCGCCACGCCAGAGGGCCAGACTCTTAGCCATCCTAATGGCAGTAGATTCCAAACTGCCCAAAATGGTGGGAAAAAAAAGTCCATCATATTCAGGAAATAAGTCAGTAAATTCAAGTAAAATTGCAGGCTTTGCTTATCCTGTGCAAATGTGCCACACAAAACTTAGATGGGGATGGGAGAGGGGTGGGGGGACGGGGGATTAATTTCTAAATCACAAAGTCCCCAGATAAAACTAACCCCATGTGAATAGGGCTTTACTATGTGTCTTGCATCTATTTTGTTTACCTAGTATGATATCATGATTGTGATCAGTCCTGATCCCAGTTTTGGTGGGTTTTTTTCCAGTTTTGTGTTTGCACATCTCCACCAAAGAACCTCACATCAATATCCTTTAAAAGGTAAATATTCATAAGGAACCCAGTTCATGGATTAAACTTAAAAACAAATCAGTGGAAAACACAACAATGGGATCTTTGAGTACTTGATTGTTATTAAATATAATTATAATTTGTGAACTCAGTTAAAGTCAATTCCTTATGTCAGTAGAACTACAATATGTCAGAATAGTCAAACCAGAGACACTCAGTCACTCACTCATCTTCTATACCGCTTAATCCTGTATTCAGGGTCACGGGGGGCCTGGAGCCTAGGAGACTTGGGGCACATGGCAGGGTACACCCTGGACAGGGTGCCAATCCATCACAGGGCACAGACACACACACTTATTCACACACTACGGCTAATTTGGGACTTTAGTCTTTGGACTGTGACCCTGAATACAGGATTAGGAGATATAGATGATGAGTGAGTGAGAGTGAACAATGGTTCCCTTAATCTATCGTATTTGTGTATTTAACATAAACTTTAATGAACCAGTAATCGAGCATCAGTACATGAAAAACTAACACTTGTATTAATTGCAAAATATATAAATTACATTTTCTTTCTGTACATCTGTGGTTCAGAAAGTTGCCAAAATTAGCTTATATTATGCTCATTTTTGTGGATTTTTTTTCCTTTAAAATTATTTACAGTTTATTAATACTCAAGTAAATAATACTAGTTTACAGAACTTTAATATAGAGCATTACCATAATTATTGGCGAGAAATGAAATGTACATTTTTCATGTACTTTGGTTGAACGAAATCATAACCCAGTTCAGTTTTGTGTTTAATTCAGCTGTTTATTCATAGTACATTCACAAAAGAACAATCTGTGTGAAGTATTTTGCAAGTTAAAATCATTTTTGTGCATTTTTGGAACCAGGAATAAAACAAGGCATAGATTACAGGATTAACAGATGAATTCAGATAAAAAAGAATTAAAATATCATTCATGACATACGATGGTGAGTTACTGTTCATTAAAGTGCAGATATAATATGGCACCAAACATGCCAGAAACACAAAAATGAGAATACCCAGCACTTTAGCAGCCTTTCTTTCTGGTTTCATTGGATCGGAGATATTTTTAGAGAAATCTTTTATAGTTTGATTAAGTTCTCGTATAGCGTTTGCATGCTTTCTCGCAATTACAAAGACCTGGAAGTATAAAATGAGCATTAAGCTGCAAGGAATGATGATAATGAACATAAGATCGACTAATGAGCTAACTTCATTCAGTGGATTGATATGACATTCACCAGGACACAGCAATAAATCTGTGAAGTTTCTGTTCATGTAAAAAAACACAAAGTTGTACAAAAATGAAAACACCCACGACAAACATATCAGAATGTTAACAATTGTAGCCGTAACATCTTTTAGGTACAGAAATGGATTGCTTAAAGCCATGTAACGATCCAAAGCGATTAGAACCACATTTCCTACTGACACACTTGTGAGCTGAAAACTCAAAAAATTAAACACGATGCAAAACATGTGCCCAAATGTCCAACATGACTCAATCAGCCATGTGAAATGGAATGGCATCACAAAAAGTCCAACCAAGAAATCTGATACAGCCAGAGAGAGCACAAGCATGTTTGTAGGTGTGTGAAGCTGCCTGAAGTAACACACAGTGATAATAATGAGCAGATTTCCACAAACGGTTAGTAGAACCACAATTGCTGCACATATGTATAGTAAGAAATAACCTGCAGGAGATAAAGTTCTCTCTGAACAGGAGAAATGCTCACAGAGACTGGATTCATTAAATTCTGTCAGATTCATTGATCTATATCAAAGGCCTAAATATACAAACAAACTAAATATCCAACGATTAGTGCGGCTCATTCATAACAATCTTTATACACCAAATGTCTCGCATTTATATGTTCTGTGAGTGCAAACACCACCCTACATTTATGTCCGCTGACATCATGTTGACATTCCCTGGGAATACAATGAGAGGTGTGTCGATATTTTTCTATTAAAATCTTAAAATGATATGGTTTAAAATAATACATAGCTAGAAGGAGATATAAACATTTAAGTGATCACCCATCAACAATTCTATGGAACAGGACTACAAGATAAGAAATAGTCTTTCTTCTAGTTACAAAAAAAAATATTGTTGCACTATGACAACAATGAATAAAACTGTTAATTTTATGACCTATATGTCATGAAAAAAGTAACTAGAAGAAGCAAACCAATGTCTAAGGCTTCAATGTAAGAATCAGCATTTGCACTGGAGGTGCAAAACCGAAGGGCATGATGTTGATGTAGTAGTATTTGGAGATAATTTATTTATTAATTGTGTCAATTGTGTCCAATTTGCATAAACCAAACTGTCACAGGATTTTGAAAAAAAGATATATTTTATTTCTTATTTTTGTATATATGTGGATCATTGTTAATGTTTAAAGCACATTCTTAACACACACCAAGTTCAACATTGGAGACTCTTGGTATCACTCTAATCAGATAATTTACTCAAAACACCTGCATTGGTTTCTTGAGCCTGTAAAAGGTCTCTCAGTCTGGTTCTGTAGGCTGGCTGTTAACAGAGTGGTGTATCCAAGAACATTAATGAAAAGTTGAATGGAAGAAAAAAATGTGATGGAAGAAGGTAAACAAGCAACAGGGATAACCGCAGCCTTGAGAGGATTTTGAAACGAAGCCCATTCAAGAATTTGGGGGAGATTTACTGTACAAGGAGTGGACCGAAGCTGAAGACAGTGCTTCAAGAGCCACCATGCCATCCAGGACAAGGGTTACAACTGTCCCATAGCCAGCTTTGAACCAAAGACAACATCGGGGACATCTTACCTGGGCTAAGGACAAAAAGGACTGGATATTTGAACACTGAGCCAACGTCCTCTTTTCAGATGAAAGTAAATCTTGCATTTCATTATGAAATCAAGGGCCCATTGTCTGGAGGAAAAAAGGAGAGGCAAGTTGCTTGAGGTCCAGTGTAAAGTTTGCACAGATACAGTAACAGTGGTGGTGGTTTGGGGACCCATGCCATCTGCATTGTTGGTTCACTGTGATTAATTGAGTCCAAGGTCAGCAAAGCCATCTAGCAGGAAGTTTTAGAGCACTTCATGCTTCCCACTGCTGACCAGCTTTTTGGAGATACTGATTTCATTTTCCAGCAGAACTTGGCACCTGCCCACACTGCCAAAATTATTAATATCTGGTTTAAGGACCATGGTGTCCCTGTGCTTGATTGGCCAGCAAACTCGCTCGACCTAAACCACATAGAGAATGTCTGGGATATTGTGAAGAGAAAGATGCGAGACACCAGACACAACAATGCTGAAGGTCCATCAGAGCAACCTGGGCTTCCATAACTCCTCAGCAGTGTCTCATACTGCTTGCCTCCATGCCACACCACACTGCTGTAGTAATTTATGCAAAGGGATCCCAGACCATTTATTAATAGCTGTAAATGTTCATATTTTTCAGTAGTCCAGTTTTGGGTTTTCATTAGCTGTAAGCCATAATCATCAAACTTAAAAGAAAACTTATACAAATATCAGTCTGTGTGTAATGAATCTATATATGAATTTCACTTGTTGAACTGAATTACTAAAATAAATAAACTTTTTGATTGTATTTCTTACTTGTTGAGATGCAAGAAGAATGGTGGTTTTACATCCCCTTCATTTTTATAATCCCCATCATTTTTGGCCTGATTGCATTTTGCTGTTTGCATTTTCGCAATGGCCAAAAGAACGATCCAACGCAGCTTTTGACATATTTCCAAAAGAAGAGGACAGAGGGTATGATACATATGCACAAATCCTCTCAGTAGAGACGCAATAAAAATGAAGGATTCAGTTTAATACGGGTTTTTTTTAAACGACTGACAGCTTTAATTATTAAAAGGTGACTTCTGTACCCAATTTGTGTAATTTCATTCTCAATTTTAAGAAGAGATTTTGTTTTTTCATTAGACTTTGTGGCTTCACCTATATGCTTGGGTACAAAAGGGTCAAAATTTATTTTTAAGTGCCATAATAGTAATTTGATTTGTGTGTGTGTGTGTGTGTGTGTGTGTGTGTGTGAGAGAGAGAGAGAGAGAGAGAGAGAGAGAGAGATGCTATTTATATGTAGATTTTTATTGTACTTTTATAATCCTCCCCAGATGAGATTCTCATTGAGATCTAAATGTCTACCGGGTTTCACGTCCATGAGTCTATATGAGCTAGGCAGCAAAATCTCATTTAAGGGCCCTGTCTCATTCCCAAGGCTAAGTCACGTAGGCTTCCTAATAGTAGAAGATTCCCTAAGCAACGATGAGTGGGCCCAAGCATCTGCGCCATCACCACCTGGGTGCACCACACAGCATGCTTAAAAACACACAGGGTAAGACCTCCAAAAAGTATCTCTGTTTGGTTTGCAGTCCTGAATGCTTCACATCTTTTAAACTCAAGGATAAATCTAAATAAAAACAGTAATATTTAAATAATCCATCCAGATTGTATGGTTTAAAGTCAGTCATGTTGAGGTTAAAGTTATTTATTCTTCCTAGGTGTAATTTCATTAGGGCTGTCAATATGAACGCGTTAACGCATGTGATTAATCCAGAAATTTGAAAAATGGTACAATTAAAAATATATATATGCTAACGAGGTTTGACCCTAATGGCTTCCCATAATGGCAGCGCAGTTACCCAGTAGTATGTGATACTGGCACATTTAACGCAGTTCAAAAGATGACTGAGGAAACATCATCAGGTGTTAATTTTCACCAGTGAGGATCCGGGGTCGGGCCCCGCCGTTAGCGATTTGCTACGCAGTGCATGTCTCATTCGAGAGATTTTTATTTAACATTTGTTAGATGTTTATGTTTGAGATATTATAAAAGTGGATCTGTTTCCTCGAACCAGTTTGTCATGCATTTCATTATTCCAAAACTGCATGTTTATAATACAAGTGAATGAGTATTTTAAGGTTGTGATTAATTGTGATTAATGACAAACTATAATTGATTAACTAGATTAAAGTTTTTAATCGATTGAAAGCACTAAAATGAACAAAAAGAACGAAAAACGAGGCCAGCTCCTCGCATCTCCATGTCTCACAAATCACATGAATGACTTAAAATATGTGCTTTAAACCAATTTATTGTACAAATCATGGAACCAGTGAACTGTATTTGATAAAAAGGCAAATATGCAAGAATAAAACCATGAATAATATGAATATTTAAAAATTGCAACTCTGTGTTACATGTAAATAATGTTAAAGTAATTAGAAATTATGTTTAAGGCTATGGTATTATTTTTTCTGTATAAAATTATTACAGTAAATCAAAAATGTTTACAATATGTGCAAATGATTAAGTTGAAAAACAATTTGACCTCATGCACTTTTTTTTTTTTTTAATTGTTGTGATAAGCATCATTGAATCTCATTAATCTCTGTAAGTCTGAACAAACTTTTTGGCAATTAGCAATATTACCCCCAGTGAGAAGTGACAAATGTATATGACTTGTCTGACAAAAATCTGTAACATCTTTTAACTGAATAAATAATAGATTTAGTGTAAAATTCTGTTTAAAATGGCACAAGAGGTTTGCCTCTTAAAAAGCTGCATATACATATACATATTCAGCTTTAATTTAAAAATAAAAAAATGCCACAATGCTAAAATTATCAAAATTTTCAGTTTCATTTGTTTGAATTATACTAATTTTATACTTTTTAAATACTCCTGCCACTATGCCAGTATGAAAAGGCTGCAGACTCAACTACAGTACGTGGCAGGGTTGGGGAATGTATAGTAATTATGTATGGTTATATTTAATAATAAAAACAATAACAAACTGTAGTGTTGCAAAAGGCAATACGATACAGTTAAATTGTTATTTCATTTATAAACATAAGTGAATTACAAAGATAAATCAATAAATTTCATGTGACATTTTACGATATTTTACATTTCAGACAAGAGCATTTTATTCTCACTGGAGCAAAATGTGGACTATCACTTTCCTACTCATTGAAACCCAAAATCCTGTAACAAACACAAGAGACAAAATTTTACAATGCTATGTCATCAAATGGTCAGTCTTGTTTAACCTAAAACTCTGTTGCAGACCAAAGCCTATTCTACTCAAAACCATATATAAAAGCTGGTTAAATTTTAACTAAGAACATTTAGAAAAAGAAAAAAAAAAGATTAAATGCACATTCCCTGTGATAAATTCCAATTTCTAGTAATTATATACAAATAACAGAAGTTTCTGGTTATATCAAGTTTAATTAGCGATTAAAAGTTAATGCTAGAAGCCCTTACTTTACAAAACAGCAGCACTATTTATATTTTCTTATTGGTGATGTTGGTATGAAGCGCTGGATAAATTTATCCAGTATAATCCAATAAGTATAATCAGTTCTAATAGTAAGCAATTAGCATCAAGATAAGTATCCAAGTTTTTAGTTTTTAATTAAGCATCCTAGACTTAATCCCATAGTCAGAAGTCCTGGTTAATAATAATTAATCATTTGAATAGTGTTATCTATAACTAATCTCTCACCATGATGTGAGAGATAAGAAGTGTGTGAAGTTAATATTAAAGCAGAAAAGCTAGCAGGATACGTTAAGTGTGGAAAAACACTAGCACGTTTTTTTTAGCAACTAATTAGAGCCTTGAAATGATTAAATTAACTACATTTACGTGTTAAATACGTTCAAGCTAGTATCCAAAAAGCAGCCTCACACAATGCGATCAGAGGCTACCTGCTAGCTTTCGTTCTGTGTTAGTTCATTGTTATAACCATATAGCAAGCATCAGATGAAATGGTCTTTAAAAATACTTGGAATTCCAGAAGAATAGGAATGATTTATTTATGATGAATAAGTTAAAATTATCAAGATCTGGAGATTCAAAACAACAAATGATGACTAGTGGTTGTCTAGAAAAATTTTGGTACTGTATAGTGTGTGATATCACAAAGAGATCTTAAGCTAATTTTTCAAGCTTTTTATATTACACACATCCACACACACCAACCTATTACATCACAGGAATAACAACAACAAAAAAAAGACAATGGAAGAAATTTTGTTGGGTTCTTCAGTGTTCACCTGTGATGATTTAGGTAAATGTCAAAGTTTTATCCTTTAACTGACCCCCAGATGATGAGAGACACAACCACAATCGCCACAGCCAGGACAACAATCAGGATGCACATTTTCTTACGAGACTTTTGCTGGGAAGAAAAAAAAACATTATGTAAATAATCATTAATACAGTAATGCCTATGTTTTGCTTCAGTGACCACATTTACAACTGCTACATATTGCTAACTGGTGAATCCTAGCTGTAATTAAATTTAGATATTTAGATAAGGATGGCAAAAGATCTGAGAAATTATACTGTACAGTTCTGTGCATTATACTGTGCATTTCTCCTGCGGTGTTGCTATCAGTGTGTGAAGAGTGGGAGAAGAGGGTTGCATTGACAATCCATCACAATGGGCAGCACATTGAACACTTTTTATAAGTGGTCAGAAACTTGTAAATAACTCATGAAATAATAAAGTTACGTTAAAACCAAGCACACCATTGTTTTTCTTGTGAAATTCCCAATAAGTTTGATGTGTCACATGACCCTATTGAAAAAACAAAAGTTGGATCCAAGATGGCCAACTTCAAAATGGCCACCATGATCACCACCCATCTTGAAAAGTTTGCCCTCTCACATATACTAATGTGCCACAAACAGGACGTTAATATCACCAACCATTCCCATTTTATTAAGGTGTATCCATATAAAATGGCCACCCTGTATATACTTGTCAAAAATTCACTTTGAAATGTAATTTAAAAAAGTCATGCTTTAATAAAAAAATCATACTTGTGCATGTAAAAACATTATGTATGACTTGTACTTGTATTGTATTCAGAAAGACAGGCTACAAGGCGATTTAACATTTTATTCCTCAATATTGAATACTGGAGTACCAGGGTTCCCCATTCACAAGTTCACGTGAAAGAAAGCTAACAACCTTGTGCAGCCTGAGAAGGTCAAGCTGATGAATTGGCACCATTCTTACATTTTTTGCACACTGATGAACTTATTTATTAAAAAGTACAGCATATTTAATTTAATTTCAATAATACCAACAATACATGTACTCACGCATTTTCCATCCCTGCCATTACTGTAGTAAGAGTTAGGGTTAGACCCTAAACATCCGTTTACGGCACAATGCTAATTTACTACTATTCTTTTCTTCTCTCCAAGGCCTGAATAATATATCATTAGCTAAATATTCTTTTCTTCTTTAACGTTACTTTTTTGTTGTTGTTGTAGATGATTCGTCCCTGATGAGCAAACATACAAATACTTGCTTAATACAGCCTGGGAGATTACAAAGTCTTGCTCCTAAATACTGATGGCGAGTTACCTGGTAATTTGCGGCACTGGCGAGCTGCTGTGTTGCAGACTGAACGTTCACCTCAGCACTTTCTACATTGGCCTCTATGCTGTCTGAGAAGAAATAAAACAGAAAGGCGTAAGTATTGACACTCATCAGGAAATTTACCATGTTTTCTCTTATGTAATGAACTGAACTTGAATTATGGGTCACAAAGCTTCACACAATTAACCATTACACTCAGTCCATGTCCAGACGAAGCTGCGTGTTCTTTCCCTTCGTTTTGGCCTTTCATCCACATGCAAACGTAGTGATGGTCTTTGAAAGCGGAGCTTTTGGAAAACTCCTTCCAAAATGAAGATTAGTTTTCAGTGGTGGTGTGTAGATGGTGAGGGGAAATAGAGATTTTGGTTGTAATGTCAACCTGTGTGCCGATGATGTCATGGTCCGTGTGCTTCTAGAAAACGCAACCGGTAATGGCGTTTTTGTCTAGGCTTCTGATTGGCCCCCAGTTGATTAGGGACTTAACAGTGCGTTTTGCGTTTTCATGTAGAAAAAAGATATTTTTAACACACAGGTCGTGTGGGGGGAAAAAAAATCTGTTTTTAAAAATTCTCGGCTTCGTGTGGACATGGCATTAACTGGTATGTTTAGCTGTTATTTACTAATATAAATAAAAATTACCCAGCCACTAACTTTAGTTGGCAGTCCTCAGTTGGACTAAGTTACTGTAATTTACACTCTGAATGTTTTTGTTTGTTCAAATATTTTAATAACCAAAACCTGATGAATACACATCATAAATTAATATTTAGATATTCTAGAGCTTGGAGTTGTTTGGACACTGATTGGTCTGCATGATGCTGTTTGTTTATGCATGTTCTCTCACATGTTCTGGGTTCTTACAAGGACCATGTTCAATTACATTTAAAAAGCATTAAACGTTAATGTTTCTTTTTCCAACTGTAAATTATTTTGGTGATAAAGCTTTTATTTTTAAACCTCTTTCATGGACAATGATCATTAACTGCACGCATGTGCATCAGTACAGCTGTTCCTATTAAAGAGGACCGAGTGCAGGGTCAAACTGCTTTGTTCATAATGTAACCTTTCGTTGAACTGCATGTGGAGCCTTTGATGTGTTAATGTGTCTTATAATCAGTTTAGTGACCAAATGTGACATATGGATGAAAAATGCTTTATGAACAATGATCCATCTTTAACATAATTCATAAGAGTTTAACTAGGCCTCTATCTTGAAGACTGTAATCCAAAAAGTGCTTATTTCATAGAGCTTTGGTGCTCTCTTGTGGCACATTTAAAGATTTCCCCAAATGTAAAAAATTTCGTTTTTTTTTTTTTTTTTTGTAATTATTATTATTTATTGTTCCATTTTCCTTGGCAACATGACCTCTGATTTGTCAGTCAAAGTTTACATAAAACACATGGGAAGTATCTACTCCGTCTACCTCAGGGGTTCTCAGAGGACTTCATTAAAAAGTGTTCTGGCATTTGAACACCTTTAATAATTGTTGTTGGTGGTGTGTGCTAGTTTAAAGCGCACATTTGGGATTTCCCATTTTTCATTAGTGAACATCTTTTAACCCCTCTGCGGTTTAAGTGTAATGCTTCTGCATGAAAGGTG
Organism: Clarias macrocephalus; assembly: GCA_011419295.1. Taxonomy (NCBI): domain Eukaryota; kingdom Metazoa; phylum Chordata; class Actinopteri; order Siluriformes; family Clariidae; genus Clarias; species Clarias macrocephalus. Next base: position 10,305 of record JAAGKR010005147.1, on the reverse strand, counting down.
TTAATAGGTGTGTGTGTGTGTGTGTGTGAGTGTTAATAGGTGTGTGTGTGTGTGTGTGTGAGTGAAATACACCTGTATTGTTGTTTGCAATGCCTCATGTATCTGTGATTCAGGCCTTAAACTGAACTTCATCAGGAGATGTGCATTATGAAAAAGACTTTATGATCATTTTTTAATCTAATTTAGTTGAAGAAGGAAATTTGTTACATTCTCTAAGATTTTTTGGATAACACAAAGACCACCACTAATAGTAAACTTTTATAATAAAATTATGGTCTGTTTCAAGGGCGCCTTTGCATGAATTTTTCCTTTGCAAACGCAGCATCACTGGCACTTCAAACTCATATTCACGTATGTGTGGACTCTGACTCTTTGGTCAGATTGGAGTTGAACTGTCATGACAGTTCACATCCATAACTGCAACTGACTCCAGTGTGGCCACGTCGGTTTTCCGAAACATTACACGTGTGCACATCGATACATGTCCGCTCAGATTATCTTGCTTAAAAACACATGATGTTTGTGTGACCGCTCATTCGTTTCAAACAATGGCCTCTATTTCAGTGGAGCAGTTTTTCTGCTGTATTTGCTGAGATGCAAAAGCCAGGAAGGACGCTGAAGCGCCATGTGTCTGACATCCAGCAGCTCCGTGATATCATGATGGAGGAGTGGATCCAGGAGGATTAAGGCAGTGCTGGATAACAACGGTGCTCGTACAAAAATATAGACACTTTGGACACAGTTTTGATATCTTCACTTTTTTTCGTCGCCAGCTATTTAGACAATAAAGTCTACATGTTGAGTCATTGTTGACTACTCTAAGGTACGTGACGGCCAGATCACATAAGGGTGAAATACAGAATTGAGTCACAATTGAGTTGAACTAGTAAGAGGGACTCGCTTCATTAATAACGGCATAAATCAAAAGAAACCATTATAGTGATTTATGTCAAGCGGTAATGTGCTAAAGGGATATGAAGATGATTTACATTGTTACAAACACGGCCTGTCCACAAGTATGCACACGAAAAGGTTAAAAGACGAGAAATGGTCTTGTCCGAACAGTGCACTGCAGCTTTTCCTCTTGATGCCGTGGACTAAATCTACTCAGTGGTGCGCTGGGGGTGAATACTGTCAGTTCTTACCTATCATATCTCCTTGTTCGTGCACCATGACGGCCAGATCTTTGAAGATTTCATTGATGTCTGTGATGTCAGACTGAAAAACAGCACTGTGTAATTAATTAAGCAAACACGCACAAATGTCGCTCAACTTCAAATTCAAATCAAAATGTCCAAGTTGTAAACAAACAGGAAATTTGACTAAAGTGATTCGGTTTTAATTCAATACAATTAAATTTTATTTACAGTATATAGTGCTTTTAACAATGGTCATTATCTCAAAGCAGCTTCACAAAATGAACAATAAAAAAAAATTATAATAATTATAATAATAATATATGAACCTTTTTTTTATTTTTTAACTCAGACTTGCATAGCCATATTCCTGACATAGCACTTTAAACTACCTGTGGTACCTTTTGCGTATTTCCGCCTTAAAGAACTAAAATTTTGCAAGAAACCTGCCTCGATACGTGAAGCATTTTCGATAGCTCCCAGTTCAGCGTACATCTGGGAGCCGTTCAAGACTTTTTGCGTCAGTGGAAAGCCAGGCTAACCGAGTTCACACACGTTTTTTCTAAATTTTGTTTGCAAAAATATGATTATAGTGTTAGAAAATGGGTAATATTAGTAATATTTTTGGGTGGCTGGAACGAATTATCTGTATTTACATTAGTTCCTGTGGGAAAATGTGTTTCACAAAATTTCGTCTCACCAACTCACCTCCAGAACGGATAGAATTCACATGCCAAGATACCATTGTATGGAATTGCATCTTTACTTCACATAAATATTTTGAGACTATATTCATCAGTACACAAAAAATGGAAAAAACTAAGTAACCAAAAGTTACATATAAAACAATAGCTACCACACAATGCTATATTAGCTCCACTAGACTAGCATATGTTGTGCTTAAAAGGGCCGGTATACCCAGGAAAGAGCCATCGACATCTAAACCTGCCTTCATGCACAACCTGTTTGGCTTTTAACGCTGCCCTAAGACAAGAGGAAAGACGTCAAAAGTATGTAATGCAAATACGACATCATATGTTCACTTGTCACTTTTAGCCTGAAGCTCAGAGCCTCAAGTCTGGCTTTCATCTGCTGAATCTTCATGTGCAAAAGCTAATGAAACATTGACCAAACCATAAATGTTTCATTTCTGCTTTAGTATTAATAAAATGCAGTAATGACATTTAGTTTCATACCTCCAGCTGTCTGATGGCCGTTTCTCGCTCTTGAATGAGATGCAAATCCTCCTCAGTGATGCTGTCCTCGTAGCTTTGTGTCTGAGTCTGAGTCTCACTACATCAACACAATATATTTATAATAGAAATAAGTATATAAATAACAATAAGTGATGCTATTGCTGTGGAACATATGTACATGTTTGCACTGAGATAAACAAAGGGTGCTCAAGTCAAACAAAACTGAAGTGAAAGAAATTTCTGGTGAATGAAAGTGTAAAAGCGATTGACATTTACAGAAAACTTCTAGCACAGTATGGACGGTGATGAGACTCTGTCACTGTAAAACATCTGAATGGTCTCAGCCGTGGTGGCTCGGAGCTCAGTGGAGTCAGTCAGCGAGTGGAATGTCTGATCCCTGAAAAGTCGACGGATAACCCGCCTCCAACTTGCAATGACTTCACATTCACCAACACCACTCGCACATTACAGGAACTCGGCTGGGAGTTATTGCCTCACCCCCCTTACAGTCCTCATATCGCTTCAAGACATTTCCACATGTATGGGCACATGTATAAAGGAGTTCCTGGGGGGGGCAGCGTTTCAGGCGTGAAGCAGATTATGGCTCTGGCATACTGAGAAAACTTAAAACTTGTGCATTTAAATATTCTAAAGGTAAGGTAGTTTTTAGATGTTATGTTATTCTGTGCATATACAGTACACACATACTGTATATACACTGTGTGTGTGTGTTGTGTGTGTGTATATATTTTTTTTGTCACTGCATGTTTTAAACGCTTTTTTTTGGTGGTGGTGGTCTGTTACTGACCTCTCAAAAGGTGAAGCGTTTCCTCCAAAGGGATCATCAGTAAAACCACTCTGTGAAGAAGAAAACATTATCATTACTACTTTGTAAACAAAACATGATGTGCAGTAATTAAATGAATATTGAAACCCGAAGAAAGCTGGCAGTGCATTTAGTCATGTGATAACATTAATATTAAAAGATTAAATTTTATTTAATAAAATTATACATTTACAATATAACAGTGGTAATATTAAACATGGATACTAAAGCTGGATTGAGTGCAGCAGGTCAGATCAGATAAAGTTTTGGGAATCCAAACTTCTGTCTTACCGAAACTCTTGAACTTGCTCGAACTCTGGCCACAAACTCCTTCTCTTTCTGCGCAGCTTGTCTCTGGGTTTTCTGAAAAAGCGCTAGTGCATTGGAGAAATCGTTGACGAGCCGCTCCCGCTGAATCTTCCTCTGACGCTAATTGTTTAAATAAATCAAAATAAATAAATAAATAAATAAATAAATAAATATAATAGAGAGAATGAGAGAGATTGAAACAAGAATAAAATTATACAACTAGTATAATGGTAACTCAAAGTATTCACTTAATTCTGACGTGATAATGTAAACCTTAGATACATTTATTTTATACAAAAAAATATTAATGCTAAGAATAAATTAAATATATAGGAAAATTGATTGAACTAGATTTTAATTTGACTTGGACAATATATGACGACAATATATATACATATACACATACACACAAATTTTATTTGAAAATTTATTTTAATAAAAAATTATATGTAATAAAAATTATATATATATTTTTTTGTAAAATATAAATTTCAGAGAACTTAACATAATAAAAGTAAGGTTAAAAAAATAGATAAAAATAGAATTAGTGTTATTTATTTATTTATTTCAAAAGCAATAAAGCATCCAGAAATCAAATATGAAGATGGTGAAGTATTTTCATACTAAATAAATAAATAAATATTCCCATGAACTTCACCTGATCGTGAGTGACCGGTAACGAGCTGAACTCCTTCAGGCACTTATCGGTTTCTTTAGCCAGCTGGCTCGCATACTGCTGTTTCTGCTGCCTGTGTGCGAGTTTGAAAATAGGAGAAAATGTACTGACACACTTTACACGTCACTGAGTTATTAATAACAAATAATGTGTACTATCCCCATTACCAATGCATATCTTAGTTTGTGTGTGTGCTTTACGCGTTCGGTGTGCGTGTGTAGCCACTCACAGTCGCTGCCTGAGATCCGGCGTGTCTCTTTCTGTCCCGAGTTGGGTCACTATCCTCTGGATCTCAGACGCTGATGGAAATAAACCAGTAAGCATACATACATACATACAAGCCGCATATGATTTTGTAAGCAAGCTAGCATTCGCTAAGTAGCAAGCTAGCTCTCTGGTTTTATTATAAACTGTGACGTGACACGCTGAACGTGTACTTACTCTGCTGTGTTATGTTCTGGATGTTTGAGCCAATGGTCTGAGCGAGTAAGTTTGGGTCCCTTGATCCCGACATGGTGATCACCTTTAAACAGACAGGATACAAATCAGACAGGATGGATCTGGACAGCAAAGGAGATTTATATATTAACCTGTACCTGTAACATTATTAGCACTGTGCTCATTTACTTATATTTTTTTAAAAATGATAATTTCAAACGCAGACTTGTAGCTTATAATTTTCTCAAAAAAATCTCTAAACTGCTACTTTCAGGACAGAAATGTGCAATGCTAATGGGAAATACTGGTTAATTCAACTTCAAGCCACATATCATCTGAGAAGCCGACGAAACGACATCAAGGTAAAACAAACAAACAGTGTTGGGTAAATAATAAAACGTAGGGAAAAGGCACAAATGTAAATGTCATTTGTACGCTCTTTCGCAATAAAATCTATCAACAGAGTGAAAATAGAGTGTCAAAAATGCGTTTACCAAACCCAGTGAATATTAGGGCAAGCTTAAACATGCTCAGCACATTTACATTAGCTTACATTAGAGCAAACCCACCTAGAACTAAACCCATTAATAAACAAAGTGTTGGATATCCCACACAATTTATGCTGCTTGATATACATTTGACATACACATTTTTCTGCTCAATGTGTATCGCTTCAACACTACTGTATCTCAATCATGCAACGCTGTTGAGGAATGTTTGTAATAAATGCAACTTTTTTTCCATTTCTTTTAACTTTCACTTGAAAAGTTTTTTAAACTTACTTAAAACTTACTTAACTTTTAATTAAGATTTTGACACCCCCACCGTGACTGATCGTGAAGCACTCGCTCTGATCCAATCATTCAGGAACAAGTATTATAGGAACCTGACTAGGAAGTGTGTACTATTACTGCAGAAGGGGAATTATACAGTTGCATATCATGGTTATGTTAATGATATCTAATTTCATTCTAACTGTTGCAGTGACGATAAAGAACCCATCCATCTGCAAAATATTTTTATTTATTTATTATTTTTTTTAGTTCATTTTACACAGAATGCACGTCCTGACGCAACCCTCACATTTTACCCGGGCTTCTGCATGGTAGGTGAAAAAACATACCACTGAGCCACCAATGCAATAATAATAATAATAATAATAATAATAATAATAACAACAACAATAACAACAACAACAGTGGTACCTCGGCTCCACCTTTTGAATTTCACCTTAAGAACTTAAATTGTGCAAGAAATTTGCCTCGGCAAAGCATTTCCGAGCGTTTGATTATAGTGTTGGAAATCGGTAATATTTTTGTGAGGCTGGAACGGAATATCCACATTTGCATTATTTCCTATGGGAAAATGCGTTTCACAACACGAAAGTTCACTTTAAGAACTCACCCCCCGGAGCGGATTAAATTCGAATTTTTATTTATACTAAAAGAATCACAAAGCGAAACAACGGTGAGATATCGTGATTTTTTATTTATTTAATTTTTTTCATCAGTATTGTTTGGTCCCTGGTTTGATCCCTAACCGTTACTAATACTGCATTCATTTTCTCTACTGCTTATCCTGCGTAGAGTAGCATTGGGGCAAGGTGGGGTGACAAAGCATGCGCACACACACATACATACATACATACACACATACATACACACATACAACACACATACATACATACACACACACACACATACATACATACACACACACACACATACATACATACACACACACATACATACATACACACACTACATACATACACACACACACACACACACACATACATACATACACACACACATACATACACGCACGCACACATACACGCACGCACACATACACGCACGCACACACACACGCGCACACACACACGCGCACACACACACACGCACACACACACACGCACACACACACACGCATACACACACACATACACACACACATACACACACACATACACACACACATACACACACACACACACACACACACACACACACACACATACACACACACACACACACATACATACATACATACATACATACACACACACACACACACACACACACATACATACACACACACACACACAGGAAATGCCAACCAACTTACAATGTGTGTGCATAAATTGTGGCTGGAAAAAAAAGAGGAAACAGAATCAAATCCTGGAGGTGTGCGGTGACCAGTAACTTCCTTGTGTCACCCATAATAATACTAATAATAATACTAATACTACTAATAATAATAAGGTGTAAACAGTATGGCCTGTCTCCAGAAATGTTGCAATCACAGTATGACACATTGTTTTCTCAAAGCCCAACATAGAGGTCAAGGTGGAGCAGCAACAGTGAAACATTAACCTTATTATTTATGTATTTTAGTCTGGGCATTAAATAAGGTGTGGGAACAAAACAAAAATCAAAAACAAACAAAAACTCTGTCCTCAGATAAAAGACATTGTGACTACTGAAGCGGATACAATGTAACCAACCGTGAGGAAAGAAAGTTATCTAGAGATACAATGTCGCCATTAAGAAATGCGGAAACACACTCGAACACACACACACACACACACACACACACACACACACACACACAGATTTGAATTTAATGCTCGCACACAGTAAAAGTCATTCTTGTAATCTTTAAATCTTTACTCGTGTGAAAAATAAATAAAAAACGAAAAAACGTCCACTACTACTACTGATGATGATGATGATGATGATGATCAGTTTTCCGTGCTGTAAAAACGTGCACTAGGAGAACTCCGAGTACTTCTGGTTATTCATTTCCGCTTTGTCATGTTCTCCAACACCCCATAATAATAAACAGCCCTAGTAACCGGGTTAACGCGCCGTAACGCGTGCGTTTGTGTGTTATTATTCTGTTTTGTTTTACCTTGTTATTTTATTCTCTCTCTCTCTTCACTCCGGAACAGATTTCTTGAGACATCTAAAGTCGCGGCCCTTCTTCATCACATGATGCGTCAGCTCTGAGCGCTGATTGGTGGATCCGCTCCAAGCCTTAAACACACTGGAAACACCCAGTGCGCGAACACTTCCGCCTCACAGCGGACCAGTCTGGGTTGCCAGATGTACGTTTTGTGCTCTCTGTGTCACCCTACGATACGAATCGTACACGATACGGGACGACGCGCTACGACTCAGCTTTGTTGTCCGATCAATACACAATACACATAATGCAGTGTTTCCCTCAGGTCTGAAATATACTTGCGGTGGTAGCCCTCACAACGGGTCAGCATATTAATATAAAATATATGAAATATAATATCATAAAAAACTATGCAGTGTTGTTATTGCTTATGCTTATTGTTAATACTCCCACAGTCCAAATACATGCAGATTTAGTGTGTATGTTTGTGTGTGTACATATGCCCTGCCATGAATTAGCACCGAGGCCTCTGAATACAGGATAATGCGATATAGATGATGCGTAAATGAGTATACAGTATATATAATAAAACTGCACAGTTGGCGTGTCTGTACATTGAGGATATCCGTGAAAAAAAAATAAAAAATTGGGGGGACATCAGATGAGTATAAGAACACACCAAGACGGTTTGGGGAATTTTCGTCTGTCTGTCTGTTTGTGCCCACATCACGTAAACGCGTGTGGGGTTTTCACAGGTGTATATGGCCGAGCTAATATATAGTCAAGCCCAGAATTATTCATACCCCAAGCAAATTAGACATGACACAGGCGTCTCCCAGAAGATTATAAGACAATGACCAAGAGGCATCATTGTGGAAAAAATTATTACTCTATCTTTATTTACATTTGAACAAAAAGTGGCATGTTCAAAATGATTTCAAAATGATTCACACCCTCCTCAATAATCAGTAGAAAAGCCTTTATTGGCTATTACAGAAATCAAACGCTTCCTGTAATTTCCTGACCAGCTTTCTGCATTTCTCCACTGGTATTTTTGCCCATTCGTCTTTAGCGATGACCTCCAACTCTTTCAGGTTGGAGGATCTCCTTGCCATCACCCTGATCTTTAGCTCCCTCCACATGTTCCCAATTGGAGTCAAGTTCGGACTCTGGCTGGGCCACTGCGAAACAATTTTTTTTTGTCTGCTAACCATTTCTTCACCACTTTTGCTATGTGTTTTGGGTTGATGTCCGCTGGTTCCCAAGGCCAAGTTTGTCTGCAGACTGCCTGATGTTGTTGTTGAGAATGTTGATGTATTGCTCCTTTTTCATGGTGCCTGTGATTAGGTTCCCTGGTCCACCGGCTGAAAGACACCACCAAAACATTAGGTTCCCAACACCATGTTTGACAGTGGGGATGGTGTTCTTAGGGTTGAAGGCTTCTCCTTTTTGCGCTAAATGAAGGCTACATCATTGTGGCCAAACAATAAAATTTCTGTTACATCTGACCATAAAACAGAAGATCAGAAGTCTTCTTCTTTGTCCAGATGAGCATTTGCAAAGGCCATCGGGCTTTTGTGTGCCTTATCCGTTGGACTGTCTGCCTTGAGATGTTGCCACCAGTACTTTGTACTGTAGCCACTGGAACTTACATTTAAATATGGTCTTATAGCCCTTTCCTGAACAGCCACAATGCACAGCCGCAGGTCCTCAGTGAGCTCCTTTGCCTTAGCCATGACTGTCCACAAACCAACAGCAGAGAGCTTCTGTCTTTCACCTGTTGAGGTGATTAAAACAGCTGTTCCCAATGAATCAGGGTAATTTGGATGCTTTAGAACAGCTTGGACTATTTGGAATGGTATCGAATGTTTGATTTTCCCATAGACTGTGACATTTTGCAAAGGGTATGAATAATTTTGAACATGCCACTTTTTGTTCAAATGTAAATAAAAGCTGAGGAATATTTGTGTTCCACAACGATGCCTCTTGTACATCGTCTTATTATCTTTTGGGAGAAGCCTGTGTCATTTCCGGTCAAAAAAAAAATTTCTGGTTGAATAAAAATAACTAAGTCAGAATTTGCCAGGGGTATGAATAATTTCAGGCTTGACTGTACCTAACTGTATATATATATATATATATATATATATATAAAATGTATATTATATATATTATGTTTTATCGCAATTGGCCTACGGGAAGAGAAGATATGCTACCTTGAAATTTCAATTAAAAAATGCCCATATCTCATAAACAAAAAAAAAATGCTGCTGTACTTTTTAAAAATGTTTTTTTTTTTCACTTTACTACATGTTTGTTTTATATCATAAATTTATGACAGAATTTTAAGCAACTGTTTAATAGCAACTGTTTATTTTCACTTTAGGGTTAATGACCAGCTCCTGCACTACACCTTCTCTTTCTGCTGCTGGTTGCTATGCAAATACTACACGATGATGTAATCAATATGCAAATGAAAGTGTGACATCATTCACTTGTCCAGCAGCCTTTGGTTAGTTTTAGTCACTTATCAGACTGCACTTGATGAAGCAAGGTGTTATCAGTGTTGTGTTTACACTATTTTAGTGAGGTGCAGATAAAGGCTCAGGATGAACTTGTCTAACAAGTAACTTTTTACTTATACCTTCATAAGCACATAACATGAGCACAATTTTAGTTTGACATTAGCATGTCCGAAGCTATGGACCAGCATGCTTAGATCTTACTGGCTGATATAGGAACCGATAGAACTGAAGCATGCATTCATTCAGTCATGTGACTGTCTACTGACATAGAACACTACAATCAGTTAGTAAG
>JAAGKR010005146.1:0-51133 GCA_011419295.1 Clarias macrocephalus | reverse complement strand
TCATGGACTCTGTGGTCTCTCTGGTGCCCTCCGTCTCAGGCAAGTCATCAAGACTGAGTCTTACTCGGCATGTTATTGGCTCATTATTGTTGGTGATTTCTGGTGTAAACTTGTAGTTGGACTGAATTGATTCTTCGCCATATTCTCCATCCTCTGCATGGACCACTTCACCTCCTCTCACCCACTCCAGTGTCATGCGTTCTGCTGGATAAACATCTGAAACCTCACAGGTCAGGGTGCTCTCCTTCCCTGACACCAAGTTCTTGTGGCCAGAAATGACTGGATCTTTTGCAAAAGCTGAAATTTAATAAAACAAGTGATTTAATATGATTCTGCTCTTTGGGTAGTTTAAATAATGTCCTTTACTGATTAATAAATAAACTTACAGTAGACTCGAACTGTTGTTGATGCCTGTTTGCTTGTGCCTTTGCAGGTTCCAGTGCACACAAATTTATTTTCATGATTTTTATGAACACTTTTGAAGAGCAGAGATGATTCATATGAGGACGGCTGTGGATCAGCATACAGGGGTCTGTCCTCGAGACTCCCCCACGAGAATGTCGCTTCACCAGGACACTGACTCATTCGACATGTGAGCTTCTGGCTGTCTCCCACCCGAAATAGTGGGTTCTTTGGACTGATCACCACTTTCAATGAGGAAACTTTGGAGAGGATTAAAATCAGGGCAAATTTTGTAATTATGATCAGACTTAAAAGTCTGAATCAGAATAAGTCAAAATGAATCAAAGCTAGAATCACAATCCCAAGTAAAATGACTTAAAATCACAATGAATTTAAATCTTTTACAAGAAATCAAATTCTAAGTTTAAATTTAATTTAAATCAGACTTGAGGATAAGGACAGGTATTCAAACTACAATCAGAATCAGAATAAAAATCATTCATAATCATAATTAGAATCAGAATCACACTGGGATTGATTAAGGGATTATTGTAAAACAGGAGCTCATTTTGAGTATATTTTTAATAATTGGAAAGATCCAGATCATTCTAGATTTATATCACACATTATGTTTAAAAATTATTTTTAAAACAAGAAAAAAAATGCACTGCATACAGAAACCTTGGATCAGATTACCATATTTTTTAGTTAAGCAAATAAAAAATGCTTACACTTGCACAAAAAAAGCTTTTAAAAAATAATAAAAATCAGAGTACTTCTTGCATCGTGCCAGGAATTAAACATATCACGTACCTCCTGAGTGGCAGATGATGAGTTGCAGCAAAATGGTCAGAGTAACACGTAGAACTGGAATCATGTTGAAACACTTTAAATCCACTACCAGGATCTGTGTGTAAGTATGAAATCAGTGAGTCTTTGCAGATTAACAACTGCAGGGCCATCTCATTGTGGGCTGCTTTATAGTCTGAATTTTGGAATGGGGGGAGGGAAATTTGGATCAGAGAATGGAGGATGGGGAAGCAACACACACGCGCACATGCACACACACACACACAAGCACTTTAAGCACCAGACAAGTACTGCCTAAAATTCCCTTATGTGAAACTCCAGGGAAAATTCCCTGAAAATTCCAACCTTTACTGTTCACTCTACATAAGTCCTGCATTTTTTTTAACCTTTTGTTCTTTGGCACCATAATATCAATAATTTCCGTTTGTAACTTTTTTTGGCTTTAAACCCATACAGCATAACGGCACTCAATTAGATAAAGCATGTTAATGTTAATGTTTGTTTGTTTGTTTATTTCTAAGTTCAAATTGAATTGAATGTGCATGCTTTCTTTTATATTCCAGTAGCTAACAAAGGACTAGACACCAAGTTAAATTCTAGCAAATTGTAAATCTTTAATATGTGTTTGACACGTGTGCTATAAACCTTCCCTCTTGCTAGCTCAAGCATGCATTGGGGCAGTTATGTTCCCACTGGCAAACATTGTAACCTGGACGCGGGATGCTTTTATCTCTGCTGCTGCCACCTAGTGTGTAAGAAGTGAGCGAGCTGATGATCAATATTAACCGGAAATGTCATGGTACACAATGGCAAATTTCTCATCAGTATTTTTATTGCAGTTATCAAGACAACAATATTATGCTTATTTTTATACATATAATCTATTAGTTCACTTAACTTTCAGTATGTTTTCCATTTATGTATCATTCCTATTTTTTTTTTTATTCTTCCAGGCTTGTACTACATATTTGCACAATATTGCGCACTTCATACAAGTTTATAAACTGTACCTTCTATAAAGAATTATGCAAAACTCATCCATAGCAACTTTTTGTTAAACATTGCAGTTATATAATTTGTTATTTATCTTTAATTTTCCTGCAGCGCGGAAAAGGTTATAAGAATACTTTTAGGAATTATTGAATTTGAAGTTACATGATCACATATTGATTACATATTGATAGTGTATTTCCTACCTTGTAAAATTGAACTTGAACTAAAATTGTAAACAAAAAAATCTGTTTAAATGTTTTGCATTCATTCAAGAAAATTCCCAAACTGGCAAGGAATGGTTGGTGTTTTTTTTTTTTCTGCTGGTTTACAATGTTTTAAAGCAACAACTTTCCAAATAGAGCAGAATGTACTAATTTTATCTGATTATCCACAATACATAGTTGCTGGATAACCATCTGAACATAGAAATTCCTTCCATTAGTGCCAGTCTGTCTAAAGAATGGATGTGTTACGTAGTCTACAAGTAGAAGTTTCTGAGAAATCCAGTGTTGTAGAGAAACCAAACTGTCAGTAGATAAAATGACTACCAAAATTACCACAGGAAGCTTTAATGTTTTTTTCTTTTCTTTCTTTTCTCAGGGGCTGTTCACAGACTATGACTGGCCAAAATATAATCGTGGTTTGGATTTAAATGAACAAATACCTAAGAGCCTTTCACTGAATATTTACAGCAACAATTGATATTTTTAGCTGGCTACAAGTGTAAAGAACCGTACAACAGCATGCGGCTTTTCATTTCTTTAATAATCAGGAAAATATATTATTTCATTTTTTTTTAAAAAGGGTGAAATTATTGACTTGGCTTAAGCAAAAAAAATTAACAAAGGAGATTGCAGAAACAGAACTGTTCAACATGTTACTATAATGTGGAAGGATAGTACATCACAGAAGAAATGTAAGTAAAAGAATTCATAATACATAAAAAGATGCATCATAAATACTTCTACAGTAGAAGCTACATTATGTTTGCAAGAATGCAACAAGAACTCACAGCTGTGTGGCCATAAGAAAAATGCTATAGTAAGACTAATCAGAAAAAAGGATTAAATTTGCTAGGGAGGCTAAAGAGTGTATTTTGCATCATTTGGCCAGGTCTAGGATCAGCCACGCTAAAGTATGTGGCAATAAAATTAAATCAGCTGATGACCTGAATACACTGACTGACCAGGATAACACATCTTTTTTTTTTTTCTTTATGAAGGGACAGGTATAGTCCAGAACTCAGATTGTGAAATTGTGGTTCTTGGTGCACGAGGAATCATTTATACACATGAATTAGCTGTTACAGAGTCTTGACCTTAACCAAAGTCTTTGGGGTGTGCTAGAGAAGCCTTCATACAGTGTGTTGGTTCTCCCGTCATCAATACAGGATCTTTGACAAAAATGAATGCAACTCTGCAGGAAATCATTTCAGTGATGCCACTATAATGATAACTGCAGCCTCTCATCCTTCATAACCTGAACACCTTCTAAAATAGCAGTAATCATTATATCAGGATAATGTATGTAAGTAAATATCTATTACTTTTAATTAACATTTTTGTATTAGTTTGTAACTACATGTTGTATGGAGGCAGGTATTTTAGGTTGTACTGTGTCCAGGGACGTGCACAGATATTTCAAGTGATCATTGCTCTACCTTGAAAAAAAAAAGGTAATCGTCTGATTTTAGTGTATCTGAATTGTGTCAAATATGGTCATTAAACTAACCACAGTTAAAAATTTTATTTGTAAATTGTTTTAAATTTGAAAGATAAATGAAATCAATCTTGTTAACCTTTTTCAAATTTAAATTCTTAAAACTAGTTTTGGTAGAAATATGAGTATGAGTAGCCTAAGATGAACACTGCCATCTATCAGCTTGAGTGTAACGGTGGATAGTGATTGCACTGTTTCAACATGACACAATGCTCCTTCATTTAGTTACATGTTTTAAAAAAAATCAGATGCTATGTAAAGTATTTAGACTTCATTCAGAAACATTTTTTAAACAAAAGTGAAAAACCCAATATCCAAACTTCAAACTGTGATGTAATTGCCTATAATCTAGCCACCTAGCTAAGATTGATTAATGTGGCATTACTGTGATGTCTATATAAATAAATAAATAAATAAATACATTTTTCCCTGTACATAAATTGGAGGACCCGAAGCCAGTCTCAAAAAAACTCTGTATGTCTGTCTGCCTGTATAACTGTATATTGTTATGTCTGTCCAGACAGTATTGTCACAGCATCATGCAAAACTGGCTCGAATGAATTTAAAGAAACTTTGGTAGTCCTTTGGTATTTGCAAGTTAAAGCTGCGCAATTTAATTGCATTGTTTTTTCTTCCTGAGGGACAGGTCGGCCAAAAAGTGCTAATATGCAGTTACTTGGGTAACTTTTGCCCTGGCCTGTGCACATTGATGGATAAGACCAAACTCAGAAGACAGGATATATGGGCAAAGAACATTTTACTCAATCTATAATGTGAAAATGAGGCCAGTGCTGTCAGTTCAGACAAAAATGTCCTTTTTAAAAGCATTTTCAACATACTGTATGAACTCCTGTCTATCTACTACTAGAAATAGTGACTTCTAACTAGAATAAATACAAAAAAAAATCATTCTAAATCAGAATGAATTAATGAATTGAATTTTAATCAACATGAATATTAATCATAATCAAAATGAATCAGAATCTGACAAACTATCAGAATTAGAAACAGAATTTATTTTTATCAAAATAATCATCATAATAGGAATTAGAATTGAAACCGAATCAGAACCAAAATGAAAATAACAGAATAAGAATCAAATAAATCAGAATATGAAATATAATCATAGAAAAAATATATAGCAAATAATTGTAGACCAAATTGTAGATCACATCATGACTAATAGTTTTATAATTAGATAATTGGGCTTCTTTTTAAACATTGCTATTTATTGTCTCACAATCTAAACAGCTGAATGACCATAAGAAAAGGGTTTTATGCATTGGACAGTTCTTAAACCTATTGTAGACATTTTTGTAATCTTCTGCAATAATTTGACTCTTATGAACCCCAGAAACATCTTTCTCATGAACACACGATATATCTTCTAACAAGGTTGTTTCACGATCCCCACTTTATCAGTTTGCTTAAAAGAATGGTTGCATGAGTCAAGTGCTATCCAAGGTAAATATTTTTGGGAGAGGAGTGTACTATAGAATTATAGACCAAAATCCCCTTTCCAAAAAACAAAGAAACAAAGAAAAGAAAAATATACAACATCTCTGTATGTAGGGCAAAATGATTGTGTATTCACACACACACACACACACACACACACACACACACACACACACACACACACACACACACACACACACACACACACAAATTACCCTTGGTTCATAAGAAAACTTGTTCCGCTTCCTGAGTTTTTAATTATTTTGGATACTTATCACACTTAAATGATTCAGATCATCAAACGAATTTAAATCTTACACAGTGATAACCAGAGTAAATACAAATTGCAGTTTTTAAATTACTTTTTCATGTAAAAGGGGAAAAGGCTGTCCAAACCTACCTGGCCCTAGGTGAAAAAGTAATCCAAACTCATCTTTGAAAGTAATTACCATATGCTTGTAAAAAAAAATCTCCAAATAAAATGCACTGTATGATTTTCTTGACACTCTCATGGTTTTATCCTGCTAAAGACAAAGTCTACAAAAATCATGCACACAGGCTGACTGTGAGAGAGGAACAAACTAATTTTTAAACCAAAATGTCATGGTCAAGATAAAATTCTAAATTATAACAAACAGTTTATCTCACTAATATGGTGGTGGCCGCATGGTATGTGTTTTCTCTCTTCATCTGGGACTGTTGCTCTAGTCAAGATAAAGGCAATAACAATGAATAGCTCCATGTAGCACGCTTCTGTTAGAGTGCGGAAGATAAAAGAGAAAGGGAAAGTTCAGTTTATAGCATAATAATGACTCAGATCTAAATCTTGTGGAAAACATGTAGAATGACTTGAATAGGGCTGTGAACCGGAGAACTGGAGTATGTGTTTTCCAAAGAAAAGTAGCTTATCATTTTCAAAAACACAAAATGGATGATAACTGAGACCAGAGACCTGTGGGCATTAGCATATCTACACAGACTGAATGATGTTTTCATGCAAAATAGTTTAATAGCTTTAGATTAGTCAAAAAAGTTATTTTATGCACATTTTTAGACACATTTTTCATTTTTACAAAAAAGCTGTAAAAAGGTTCTTGAACTTGAATTGACCAGAGGTGGCAGATGAACACAAAGTCAATACTCAAGTAAAAGTACTTGCCTAAAAATGTACTTAGTTACAAGTAGAAGTGCCACTTCATTTTTTTTTTTTTTACAAAAGTAGAATTCGCTTTCAATTGTACTTTAAAAAGAAGAGTACAAGTACTCCACAAAAACATCCATCCAACTTACTTATAAAAAGTATTTTAAAGTATTTTAAACAGAGTTGAATTTGATACTGTTGATAACATGAATGAACATGATGATCAATAAATGAAGGCACAATTCTTGGTCAAGGTACCGATGCTTTAAAAGTTCGTAAAACCTTGTAGGCATTCGAAGGCTTTTCAGATGCTAAAAAATCAATTATTGATTAACTTTAAAAAGAAAAAAAAAAGGTTTGAGCTTCCAATAGTCCGTGTTGTAGTGGTTGGCGATATGTCTTGAAAAAAAAAAAAAAAAACTCAAGCCAGAGAAATATGTTATGTTTTTTCATGGGTTAAAGGATGTGCTAAACATTATAAGCTTGTTTAGCGCATCCTTGCATGTTCACCCCGTGCTTGGTGGGTTTTCTCTGTGTACTCCTGTTTCCTCCCACAGTCCAAAGACCTACAGATTAGGCTAATTTGCGTTCCCAAATTGCCCCTTGTGTGTGAGTGTGTATATGTGTGTCCTGCGATGAATTTGCACTAGAACCTCTGCGTCCCTGAATACAAGATAAAGTGGTATAGACGGTGAGTGAGTGTGTGAGTGAGTGTGTGAGTGAGTGAGTGAGAGTGAATATAAGTTTTCCATTAAAATGTAGTAAGTAAGTAGTAAAATATATCTCATATGCAAAACACTCATGTTAAGTACAGATACACAAAAATACTTAATTAAGTATTTGTACTTTGTTACTTGTCCCTTTTGGAAGTGGCAATCATGTAATCACAGCATTGGATCTTCTCATCAGGGAAAATACCATTTTGTTATCCTTATTTTTTAAATCTAAAGTAGGTTATTTAAATGTAGAATGATGTGAACAAAAACTGCACAGGAGAGGAAATTCCCACTCTGAGAACACAATGATGGTATTTTCCTATTTCCCCCCCTAAGAGACATTAAAGCACCGCTCCCTCTGATGTTTAAAAAAAATGGAAATTACTTGTTTTTCGATGTTGAAGATCTCTGAATTTGATATTCAGCTTTGCTAAATCTGTTGCTGACGAACCACTATAATTTGAAATCCTCTTATTAGTAACCTACGTGCAAAATTATTATTATCTGATATGTTCCATAGGCTGTGGCTTGGATACACAATGAAGAATTTACTTGAAACTTGGTGTTGGAGAGAAACCGAAAGCTAAGTAGATGGAAAGGTATCCACTATAAATGCAGTATAATACTACAATAGACACAGGAAACTAGAGGAGTGCTGGAGGGAAAGTTGAGTTTATTTAAACAGCCTTGACTCTTGTATGAATGTTTATATTAGGCTCTGCAGAACTGCTGTTAAAACTGCACAAATTTAAACTTATTTAATTGAATATTAGTGTGCAGACTTCAGTAATATTTCAGCGACTTACAAAAGTGCTTTTAAGTTTCATGTGTAAAATTTGTACAAATTATATAAAATACATTACAAATGTTTTATTGGTACTCATACATATGGAAGAAAGCACAGACTCAACCCCCGATGAAAAAGACTGCAGCAGCAGCAGAATAAAAAAGAAAAAAAATTCATATTGTGTGTATAAATCTCCACAATTGCTCAGGCGGCCTTTTATCTGCGCATTCATACATGAGGTAACTGATATGTGTTATACTGTAGTTAGGAGCTCTGTGCAGAACAGTTTACAAACCAGGAAGACATTATTTAGCTTCTGCACTACTTTAGCACTGTAGTTTTGTTTGATATTTTCTGTAATAAAAACAACATATAATCAACATAAAATTCAAATCAAAAGCATATACTGTAAATAACCTTATAAATAATAAACCTTATTTCATGCTAAGGATATAAATCACCAGGAACCATCCAATAGGATATTATCACAACACCTAGGTGCTGATTCAATCTGTATTGTGATTCTATAAATATTCCAATATGCCAGTATTTTAAGATAAAAAAAAAATCCTCCCAATCCAAAGGGCGCTGTGCTGCCTGCTAATGTATGAATAGCTTAGAGTGCATCACCTGCAGGATTATGGAGGAATGGCAAGATTTTTTTTTACCTCAAAGGCAAACATATGTAAGTTTTTTTATTTTTTATTTTTTTATTATTTAAAAAAATCTATTTTGTAGTCAGCATTCTTTTTGTATTAGGTGTTTTGTGCATTTTTCCATACAGTTGGGCTGGAACTGCTGCTGAAACATGCTGACCTGGTAAGGACATGAACTCAATTACAGCTAAACCTGCTTAAAATGAGCTGCTAGACTGTAATCTCGTTGTCTGCATGTCCCTGACACTCAACTGCCTCACTTACTCACTTACTCATCATCTATACCACTTTATTTACTATACAAGGATGCAGGGAGCCCTCGAGCCTATCCCAGGAGACTTAGAGCATAAGACGGGATGAACCCTGGGCGGGCTGCCAATCTATAGCATGGCATACACATATATACATAATATATATACACACACACACACACACACACACACTCACATGCTCATTCACACACTATGGGCAATTTGGGAACGCCAATTAGCTTAATCTGCATGCCTTTCGACTGTGGGAGGAAACCGGAGGCCCTGAGGAAACCCACCAATCACAGGGAGACCATGCAAACTCCACGCACACAGACCGGGCAGGAAATAAACCCATACCCTGGAGGTGCGAGGCAAGAGTGCTAATTAGATAGATAGATAGATAGATAGATAGATAGATAGATAGATAGATAGATAGATAGCATAAGTCAAGCGTGATCACCTCTTAGCTATCTTTTTGTTTTGTACACATACCAGTATGTGGCATTATATATGGTATTATGGTAAGCTGCCTATGTGTGTAATCTGATATGTGTAAAAGAAGAATGAATTAAGACTAAGTCTTCTTTGTGATTTATTATTAAGCTCAGTCATACACTGATCTGATTTTCATACTTCTACTCAAAGCTCGTGTTGTGTAGCTCATGATATTACATACCAGAGGTTTCCATGGAAACTACTTAAGATATGAATGGTGAAGAGATAAAAATACACCCCAAAGTAAGCAGTAAACAGTTTATCACAGTTTATTTCAACATCATAATACAAATACAGTTTTACTGAAAAAAGCAGCAGCGAAGTATAAACTGTTTAGCAAAAAAAAAAATCTTTACATTAAATACTGCACTTACAAAACGATATGAAAAACACTGGCTCATTCTCCACATCAACAAGAGGCATGCATTTGGCACAAACACTGTGTGTTGCTGTAGAAATGAAAATATTTCCCATCTTATAACACACCTAATGCAATTTAAATTAGGCTTCAAATGCATCAGGTGTGTAAAGAATAACTCCAGTGATTTTCTCAAATTTGTCATGATTCTCACTTGTTTAAACTCTTCTGGTGAATTTTTTTTTAGTGATGTCACAGACATCCTGTTAGAAAAGTTACATTTTGAAATATTTAAAATTTTACAAAGCCATAAATCCTTACCATTCAAAGAAACCTGTAAAAAGTAAAGCTTCAGGTTCAAAATAAAATCCATGACATTCTTGGTCCTCTGATTATCGTGCAAATTATCTTTTTAGAAAATAAAAGATTTCACATTAATAGCAACTATCTAGTATTTTTTTTAGCTTTCTTCTAAGTACATTGATTTGATTTGGCTTGATTTGTTGTTTCATAAAGATTAAGCTTAGAAATGTATTAACATTTCTTAAAAATCAGTGTTTCTGTCATTTTTCATGTCTGTGTAAAGTTTCTGAGCTGTTTATTACTTCCGAAATGTCCCATTTTACAAATAAAATAAACATCCAAATAATTTTGATCACGGTAATGTTCCGAAAAAAAAACAACAATAACTTTGTTTCTGTGTAATGAGGTAGAAGGATAAACTCTGCACACTGTCCCTTCATAGCTGTTTCAGTATCATTATTAACATGCCCTCACCTCATTACTTTTCTTTCACAACTCATTCTGCATCAGTGAGTGAGTTTCAGCTCCACTCCAGAGGGCACGGGAATGAGCCAAGGAACTGGATCAGGTTTGTGAGAATAAAAAAGTTAGAAATTATGCAGCTTGTGTGTGTTTACACACATAGCTGCTTGCAGCACAAGGACAAGTAAAGCATCAAGTGTAGTGGAGTCTGTTTTCATTTATTTGCAAACGTAGGTTATATGTTGGTGGCCTACTTAATAAATGAGGTGGCGTAATTAATAAATTAATTAGAAGCGTTAGAATAGCATAGAATCGAATCAGATTGCAGCCTGGATATGTCCAGTAAATTGGACCAGAGCAGAACTGGAGCGGGGATTTGCAGTGTGAATGCAGGTAATGTTAATTCGTTTCATTTAAACTTCACTTGACTTTTTTTTATGTGGAAAGTGTACCTTTCCATGTCACTGGGTGTTACCCCAAGTCACACCTTTTGTAGTTCCAAAATCTATTACACGTCAAGATACCTGTGTTCAATGTGTGTAAGTTAAGTCATTTTGTTAATGCACACTATACTAGAATAGATGTACAGGTTTACACGATAGGTGATGAGGAAAGGTCCAGGTTAAAATGAGAGTTCGTTGTTTCAAAACGCAAGGACTCGTAGGCTATTGAGAGCTGAATCCGGCCCAGCATGCACTGTAAGAGAAAGGCAGCGAGATCGCGTTAAAAACCGGCATCAGTTTAAACACATTTTAGCTCATCTCGGCTAAAAACGCCCTGCGGCTGTTCTGTCTGGGGAACACGTGAGAAACGGTGCTGACGGTAACGGGCTCGGCGGCCACGGTGGAGCCTCGCCAGAAGTCCCCTCTCAGGACGGACCTGAACGCCTTTCGGAACTCCTCGTTCTTCCACGTGTACAGAAACGGGTCGGACACGAAGACGGAGCAGAAGACGAGCCACGCGCAGGTGCGGACCGCCGCCGGTACGGGAGCGAACAGGCCCGCGGTCAGGGTCCACAGCACCGGCTCGGTGGTCAGGACGAACACCAGGCACACGGCCAGCACGTGCACACCGAGGCGTTTGTCCTTTCTCGGGAACGAGTACGGCAGGCTGTTGACGAGTTGGAAGTGCAGCACGCTGACGCGTTTCGTGCTGATCTGCACGCGCCGGAAGATCTTGAAGTAGCAGTACGTCACAACTGCGGTCTGGCCGAGAATGGTGAGCGCGAGCGTGGCGGCGGCCCAGGGCTCGGAGAGCAGCATCAGCAGCATCAGTCCGCACGCGAGCACCGGGCGCCGACTCACCGCGAGCCACAGCGGCAGCAGACACGCGAGCGCGACGAGCCATGAGCCGGCAATCATCGCCTGCGCGCGCCTCCGCTGGTAGAGCGCGTGGTACGCGGCCGGCGGCTTGGTGATCAGCACGTAGCGGTTCACGGCGATCAGCGAGTGCGACAGGAGCGACACGGTGGCGCCGATGAAGAGCAGCGCGTCCCTGGGGGCGGCCACGTAGAGCGGGGATTGTACCGACGCCGCCACAGCCGCCTCGTGCGGCATCCAGACCGCGCACACGAGCAAGTCGGCCGCGCAGCCGTTCACGATGAAGGCGTTGCTCGCAGTGCGCAGCTTCTTGAAGCTCAACACCAGACCGATGACCAACAGGTTGAGGATGGTGCCGAGGGCACACATGAAGGAAAACAGAGCGACGATGGAGATGCGCTGCGCGGCTCCGGGGTCGCACCGAACCGCCGTGCTGTTCTCCATGACCGCTCACCAGCCTCAAGCTCACATCACATCACATGACGGCTCCCTGTGCGAAGGAAGGGACGCGAGTGCGCGTACATGTCTCTCCACACGTCTTTACTGGTGCTGAGCGCTGATGCTGCCGCCGCGGATTTGTACACACGCGTGTGTGTGCGCGCGCGCGCGCGCGCTTTCTCTCTCCATCCTCCTGCGAGTGAGAGAACACTAGTCCATCTTTTAGTTTTACTGATGAGAACAAAATGAATCCTCAAATGAATATCACTCAGCATCACATTCACAGAGGGGGTGCTACTTAAAAATCAAATAAACCAATAAATGAATATTAAGAATATTAAGAAGAAGTACATCTACATGAACCATGATTATGTGAGGTGGACACTCACCGTTCACTTGAATATAGACAATAAATCGGTACATTAAAGCAGTTATCTAATCAAGCAATCAGCTGCAGTGCAGTGGCGAGAATCATGCAGATACGAGTCAAGAGATCCAGTTAATGTTAATATCAAACAGCAGAATGAAGAAAAAAATGATCTCTTTGATTGATGTGTATGAAATTCCCAGGTGATCAGCAATATCTTCAACACTCAATCCAGCCCATCTAGCATCAACAACCATGCCACAGTTGAAGTCACAGAAATCACTTTGTTCTTCATTTCGATATCTGATGTGAATGTTAACCAAAGCGCTTTACCTGTTTCTGCATGATTAATAGCAGTGTGCTGCTGACACATTTGTTAATTGCAAGTGTACTGGTGTTCCTATTAAAGTGTACAGTGAGTGTTAACTATACTAGTCAACTGTAGCACACATGTTGGTCTGCACAGTAGATCACCTCACCTTTTCCCCATACACTCTCAAAAAAGAGTGGTAACCTGTCGCTTTCATGATGCATGGTGTCGTGGAATCACAAGTATCACAAGAACTATAATCACTGCAGCAAACTCTCACTCATTCTCATACTGCTTATCTTACAAGAAAGTCCTGAAATCCTGGACTCTGGGCACTGGCAAGGTACACACTGGTCACAGTGCCAATGCATCACATGGCACAAGCACGTACACAGTACATGCCAATTAGCCTTGTCTACATGGCTTGGGACTGTGAAAGGAAACCAGAGCACCTGGAGGAAATCTAGCGAACACAGGAAGATCACTTGATCACAGGAAAATCAATGCAAAAAAAAAATGCAAATCAATAGTTGAAGTGAGAATCATATTCTCGACCCTGGAGGTGTGTGGCCACAGTGCTAACCACTACGTCAGTGTGCCTGACATCGGGACTCTGGGTGGCTAATCCATGTGTGAAACTGATGCTCACTAAACCTTTATCACAATTTGAGGCCGATGAATCCTGGCATCATCATCATCATCATCTTGGAATATGCTTGTGCCATCATGGAAGAAAAAATCCACTGATGGAAAAAACCTGGTCCCTCAGTATATTCAGGTCATCATCTGACTATTTTTTGGGGTAAATAACATCACTGATTGTAAACCTGACCACCAGAAGCAACCCCAGATCATAACACTGCCCCAACTGGCTTGGATGGTAGGCACTAGGCATAATGGATACATCAATTCATCTGCCTTAGTTCATACCCTGATGCAGGGGCACCGCTAGCAATTTTGGGCCCTATGACAAAATATGCGGTTGGGGCCCCCTACCACACCCATTCCACACAAAACATACAAGCCAACCTAGCTATTCAAAGTTTTTGTGTGTAATACATATAATAGTACTGACCTATTACTTTTGTCTAATTATTAGTGAAATAGTTATCTGCTATCTTACACGGTAGTAGTACTTAAAGTCCGCTAGCAAAATTAGCTAATAAGATAATGCTGGCATATTTGCTACAAATTCAAGATCTATATCTGGATAAAAATTACATATTTAATTTTCATTGGTGAAAAACGTAACTAGGGCTGTAGCTATCGAATATTTTAGTAATCGAGTATTCTACCAAAAATTTAATCGAGTAATCGGATAAAATTAATTTTGCTTAATTAAATAGCAATGTAAAATATACTGCTCAAAAAATAAAGGGAACACTTAGTCCCGGTTTGACTTTAACTTGCATATACATATGAGAGGTGTTCAAGTCAAACTGGGATTAAATGTTCCCTTTATTTTTTTAAGCAGTATAAATAAGAGAAATATTAATTGGTTTCCTTTAAAGCATACATCATTTTATCAAAAAATTTAAAAAAATTCTTAAAGTTGACTGAGATGAATTAAGTGCATACAGGCCAAAGCCTTTTCTCAGATGCAAAAACTAAAAAAAAAAAAAGGTATTTCAAATGACTTTAAGTATCAAAAAAACTAAGGCACACATTAAAATAAATAATTATACAAAAACACTAACTTAACTTTCAGAATTAAAAGTTTCAAAATCTACAGCTCAGACATAACATAAGCCTTTACTGACTTCTTACTGGAATGCTTTGTGATGACATTTAGGATGCAAAAATCCATGGACAGGAACAAGAGTCCGTACATTGTGTTTTAAGTCAATATATTCATTAGAATATAAATGTCTCTCTCTTGGACATGTGTGTGTGCACACTAGTATTCTAGTATTTAAAGGAGCATGTGATTGCAATGAAGAGAGGTAAGCACGTTAACATGCTCTGGACTGAGGCTTGCCCTGCGCTTTAAAGCAATGTTTCCTGCTGTTGAAAACATTTTTCATTGATAAAAGTTTTTTCATCACTCCCTTCCATTTTGTAGCCCGCAACAGAACGCTTCCTCAAATTACACAGGGGGGCCCTAAAGGGCGTGGGCCCTTAGAATCGTCCTAACTCCCCATGTTTGACTCCTTCAAATAATAATTTGACCCTTCTAAAAGAGAGCAACATCTTTGCCACTACCACAGGACGTGTCTTCTGACATGTTTGTTTAAGAATTGAGAAACTACTCACTGCATCAGTTAAGATTAAAGAACTTGTTGCCAGCAGAAACATATTAATCACTGCCAGAATTATCCAATGGAAGGCTCTTACCTATTTGTTTAGCTAAATTTGTTTAGGAGGTGACTTTTTTGACCGGGTGGTGTATTTATGTGTAATTAAATTATATTGGATCAACTTTTAAAAAATAAATGAAATATAAATGCCTTTGAGGTTGGCATGGTGGTGTAGTGGTTAGCATTGTGGCCTCTGACCTCTTGATTTCTGACTTGGGTCTGTGTGCGTGCAGAGTCAGTTACTTGGCCTGTTGTGTGAGTTTGTGTATGTGTGTCCTGTAATGGATTGGCACTCTGTCCAGGATGTGCCCTGCCTTGTACCCAAAGTCTCCTAGATTAGGCTCCAGGTCCCCATGGTTTTGTACAGGATAAGCTGCACAGAAAATTAATTAATTAATGGTTTTTAATAAAATACTAACTGTGGCAAATTTTACTAACTGTGTCTTTTAGTTCTTTCTATGTAGTGAATTTTCACACACTTTTTATTGCAGAATATTTCTACAGAGAAAAAAAAATTCTTGAAATGCTGCTCCAATTTCTCTCCAAACCTACCTTTGGTTATTGCAGTCAGTGTTTTAATTTTACTTTATCACCTCACACTCATTTACAAAATTCACCTGGATTATCTAGATGCTGCTTTGCATGTACAGTACTAGATGTTCAATATTGTGATGATGTTACAGGCAAGGTTTCTTCCAGGCAGATCATATTTTTGCAAGCAACACTATAGTGGTGAAAGGTGCAATACCGCCTTTGTATCAACTAAGCCTTTCTGCAGGTCTTTGTTGTTTGCAGTTTCTGCCTAGCATATAGCCAGTTCTATTTGCGAGTTCTATCAGTGCTCCAGATCTGGCTGTGACATCCAAATCTTTCCTTAACTGCCATTTTATAAATGCCTTAAAATATATTTTGGACAGTAGAAAGTGCAAACATCATATTGAATAAATATAATTCCTAATGACAATTCTTGACCTGCATAACTAATGACAACACGAAACGTGTGAAAGATTTTGAGCAAATCTTTACAAACTGTTTTGTACTTTTAAATCATGCTATTTTTTTTCTTAAACAGCTTGTTGCAGAGGTTGTGTTTTCAACTTTTCACTTCACAAAGCAACAAAAGGGATGTCAAAATTTCTCTACAACTGTGTTGACTTTCAGTGTTCACCTAAAACAGCTGATTCACTTGTGAATGACTTGTCTGAACACATTTGGGACTGAGTGATGTGACTATCACAAAGGAGTTGGTTCTTTGAGCCGGCACATCATTAAAGCACACATTTTGCATGGGAAAATTCATAGACAACATTTACTTCCATATCTGTGTGTACATTGCTGATCAGTAAGGGCTAAGCATTGCTTTTATTTTGAATTCTTAGTTCAAATCACATGGAAACGTAATGAGGGAATAAGATGCACTGGAGGCTTCAATGATCCAAAAAAAATAAATAATAAAAACTACAGCAAAGTGCAGCCTGCAACACATTCACTTATGAACGAACACAATTAGCGCCTCAAAAAAAGCATGAGCTGTGGAAATGCTCACATCTCCAACCGCCCACTATGCTGCGCCTGCTGTGAAAAGAGCTCAGAGAGACAAAGCTCAAACCACTGCTCCATTAAAGCACAGCCATTTGTATGCTCTGCTGCGTGTCATAGAGAACATACACTCATTAGATTTCTGTTTTGTAGTTGATCCTCCTGTGCAAATAGATGGAAGATCTTGTACAGTATTAATAGCATACCACCATTTTCTTTGTGGAGTGTCGTGCAGTGTGAATATCTACACAAAGAAAAGACAAAACACAATTTTTGCACGAACTGTCGAAAACAATTAAAATTTAATTCTGTTTTTTTTCTTTCTCTCTTTTTTTTTTTTTACATTTTTAAAAGCAGTACAGTGTTTGCATTTACTTTTGTCCATTCACTACTCAAGAAAAGCAAAATACTGAGCGATCCTGTATATGCAGGAGAATAGTGTACAGCCATCATCTGTATATCTGTAACCTGTAGATAAGAGGTAGAATACTTAAATTGACAAAATATTGTATATTGAAAAAATATTTGTAAATTGACAAAAACATAGAAAAGCACTACATCATTTGGAATGTAAAGAGTGCTGCTACAGGGCCAAAGAGGTGACACAGTAATCAGGCTAATCACAACAGCAAACAATAGAATAAAATGTCTACCTAAAACTTTTTTTTTTGTTATTAAATCAGTTGAAATCCAAAAACAGTTTTAAACCCCATCTGGGTTTAATCGTCAGTAGATAAGCAAAGCTCGTCAGCCACACTTGTCTTAAGATCATTAATATTGTAGTTAAATTAGGTAGCTTTTGTGTTAAAATCACAAAAACATCAGATGCTCTGATTTTCCTATAAATTCATATATAAAACCTAATTTACCATCAGCATCAACATGCATCCAATGTACCAAATACCACACGTAATATGGTACATCAACAGTCCCTGTCACTACAGTGGAGTGCATAAGTTCTCATCCTCCACGTTGAACTTTTCCACATTTTGTAATGTTACAACTTGTAACTGAAACAGATTTAACTGGGATTAAATGTCCTAAATCTTCACAAAATATGGTCTCATGATAGTGAAACAAGAGGTCAAACATTTATGAAATTACAAGAATTATTATTTACAAACAAAACACAGCTGTGACTGTTCAAGTAACTCTACGCCACATTCTGTTGCTTTTGCCCTCCCTCCAAAAATGAATCATTAGATAAAAAAACTAAAATGTGAGAGAAATAATTTTGTCAGAGAACTAATTTTAGTCAGAGAACTAATTTTGATTCACAGTAATAGGGGGAATATAATTTTAAAAAAATTCCCCTTACACTTCAATAGTATGTGATATTTTTAGGTTAATAACTTTAAATCCCAGTTAAGTCAATATCACTACAAAAAAGTGGAAACGGTCACGTACAGGATGTATACTTATGTAAAGCAGCGTATATTTTCTGTATGCTTTAAATACAGAATTAAGATTGCTTGTGCTCATCTGCATCACAATGAAATGTGTGTAGGAGTTGGAGTAGAGTCCCTGAAGCATCTCAGCTCCAGTCAGGAGCTATTACAAAATGACACAATCACACTGCATGTCAGGACCAGTACCAACTCACAGCATCATGCTCACACACTCCAAGGTGATGCAGTATTTTTCTTTTTTTATATTGTGATAATCATGAACATATCTAAAGTCGCTAAAGGAAAATAAGGCCATTGATTATTTCACAGAAATAGACTTTCATACAGAATAGTCATGCTGCAGGTTTGACTAACCCTAGAGAGCAATGAGGCAATATCGATATCGCAATTACGTGAAGATCCTGTTGGAATCCTTAGTACATCTTTAACACTGATATGGTTCATAAATGAGATTTATGACCCATCAGAGAGCAATATATTAGGCACTAAAACTAATCTGTTGAACTTGGTTGCTTTGTCAATGTTAACATCTGTCACTTCCCAAACAATAGCAGGACATAAATGCTTTTTACGATGCAACTTCAGAAAAAATAACATTATCTGATTTCTTACAATGCCTTCACACCTCATATTGTGAATTCAGAATTCATCTATTAAGTTAAATTTTGTCTGTGTGTTTTTATTATTATTAAATGAACCAAAATGCAGGTATGTAGGACTGATAAGTTTTGCAAGCTTATTGTTTACCAGTGAGAAATATGATGACAGAAAATGGTGAACAATCATTTTCCAAGTGCAGGAAGAAATCCCTAAAATCTCTAGGGTGTTAGTTTATTGCATCCACTTTTTTTGTTTACAGCTTTATGTCTACTTTACTGTAAAAAAAAAAAAAAAAAAGGTGGATGAAAAAGTACAATGTACAAAAACATGTCATTGTGTGACTTTTATGTTGTTGGATAAACGTTTAAAATAAAAAAACAAGTACTGGGTGGAATTTCCACATTTCAAAATTTGTGCCAGTATTTTTCCTTGAACACTTTACTGCATACATGAATCTGATAAAGGTTAGCGTTGTTAATACATTAAATACATTTGTATCCCGCAGTTTAGCCCTCATACTCTCGGTTTTAAATGCTATAGATTTATACTTTGTACGTAGATCATAACAAAATAGTTACCTTTAAACAAAGTTCCTTTAACCAGAAGTACATCCTGTACACTTTACATTACAAACAATATATATATATATATATATATATATATATATATATATAAAATTGTGAGAAAGAAAAAGAGAGAGACCCAAGCTATTTGAAAAACGATAATCATTTTCCTTCAGGGCGTTTAACACTGGATCAACAGACCCAGTTCCAGCACATCTTTGCTTTAGTTCCTTTGTGCTCACATGGCAGGCTGGATGTCAGCAAGTGGAGAAAGAAGGACGAGTCAGGAGGACAGGTTCAGGATCAGTGCAGGGTTGCTGCTTTAATACCGAACACACTCCGACTGAAGGGACTGGGGAAAGATGGGAGAATAATAAGAGACAAAGCCATTAACTTGCTGAAAATAACAGAAAATGACAAATCACAGCACAGAAATACGTCTGAATAAACTGCTGAGCTTTAAGGCTTATTTCTATGAAAAAAAAACTGATGAGAGAGAGGAGGAGAAGGAAGTCGAGGAGTCATCTTGATGTGGACAGGGAAATTAAATTTCCATTAAATATGTAAAAATGAAACACACTCTCTTCCCTGATAGACAGGAAACAACATCAATAATAGAGAATGTTTTTGAATTCAGAGGTACCACATGCATACAGTAATTGAGTGGCATTTTGCTTGAAAGAAAAGCAGCACACGTGTAGCAGGAATAATAAAGACCTTAAAACATTAGGAGAGAACATTTTTAAGAACACTAGCAAATTGGAATTGACTATGTTTTCAGTCATATATAGAAAGAAATCAACGCCATCTTACTTTGTTCTTATTTCTAAATTAACATGCTGTGTGTTTTTCATACAGGTAAAACATTATCACTTCATCAAAACCTGGACAGACAATGCTTAACCATAAACGTTGTGGAAGAAATGTGTTTGTAAAACAAAATCCTGAATGAAGTTTACTTAAACACTTCACTTGGTGTAGGTGCAAGATAAAAATAAAAAAACAGTAAAAAAAAAAAAAAACATAGGTAGTAGTAAAAGTAAGAGCATTTCCATACACACATGATGTAAAGGGAACTCGGATGATTTGGAATAAACAGCAGTGTGGCCACAAAAAACGACTTGTTAATGAGACTTAAATGAAAAGCATAAATACGATGCACCCATCATACATAGTGTCCACTGTACAAGCCTCTGGAGGCAGTGTTATGATCTGGCGTTGCTTCAGTTGGTCAGGTCTAGGCTCAGCAACGTTATGTGGCAATAAAATGAATTCAGCGGGCGACCTGAATGTACTGAATGACCACGTTATTAAATCAATTGAGGTTTTCTTTCTTGACACAGGCACAGGCATATTCCAAGACTCAAACTGTAAAAAAGTGGTTGTGGGAGAATGAGGAATAATTTTCACACATGAATTGGCCACCGCATTGTGTGCTACAATCATAGCTAAAAATGACTGGATGAAATCTTAGAGTGTATAACATTTTTGGCCAGGCATCATGACAATTAACAAAAAATAATCTGACATGGACAATATATGTACAGTTAAACCTTGGATTGCAAGCATAATTCCTTCCAGAAGCATGCTTGTGTATCAAAGCACTCATATAATCAAAGCAAATTTCCCCTTAAGAAAAAAAACCATATGATTACCAACAATCCCACAGTCTGAGAGAGGAAAGAACCATTGGCTCAGATTGATCGCAAGTCCGATTCCCGGGTGATGCTGTAACCTCTCGCAGCTGGAGGTCTAGAGAGAGCGGATTGGCCGAGCTCTCTCAGAGGGGAGTGATGAGAGGTCCTTGGTGCTCCCACATTAATCACGGCTCTACAGCCAATTAGGGTGTCTTTGAGCTCACGCAAGTGGAAGGAGCGGATAGCGCTGTCCTCCGAGTGTTACGCTGCCCCCACGGTGCGAGAGCAGTTCGAAAAAGATATGGTCGGCTGGCGTCACGTGGTTCGGAGGAAACACATGATAGTCTTCAACCCTCCCGGCTGAGTGGTAGTAGTAGCCTTAATGTGGGAGCTCCCTAGTGACGGGGAGGAATTGGACACGGCTAAATTAGGAAGAAAATCGGGTAAAAATCCAAAAAAAATATTTTAATAAAAAAAAATAGACCTCGCTCGTTCATCAAGTTAAAATTGAATAAATAATAAGCAAAATAAAATGTTGCTTGTCTTGCAAAACACTCACAGTCCAAGTTACTCGCAATCCAATGTTACTCTGTACTGAAACCTGTACTGTATTGTACTGTATTTATTGCTATCTGCATTAAAATAACTGTTGCATTACCGCTCCTGTAACTGTTTATTTTGCTACTGCAAGAGCGCTCTACTGATAGGCAGTAGATGCAACAAATGCCAGAAAAAGAATAAAAAAGGTCTAATGCTGATCACACAAACTCTGCAGAGAAACACAGTTTTAATGAGTTGCTTCTAATCAGCGTTTGTAATTATTGGCTAATAATAAAAATAATACATACAATATCTGAGAAAGATATGACATAATTAATCGCAATATGCACATTATATCTTCATATTGCCCGGGCATGTTTCATTTATCTTCAGTGTTTTGTTAGAAGAAAGGAAAGAACAAGAATTCTCCTAAATAGGCATGTCTGTCTCTACCAAATGTAGATGAAGAATGCTAAA
This sequence comes from Clarias macrocephalus, assembly GCA_011419295.1. Taxonomy (NCBI): domain Eukaryota; kingdom Metazoa; phylum Chordata; class Actinopteri; order Siluriformes; family Clariidae; genus Clarias; species Clarias macrocephalus. The sequence continues at coordinate 29,086 of JAAGKR010005146.1, read as the reverse complement.
TGCATGGATGAAAGAGCAACAGAACACAGACAAACTTAATAAGACGCTCTGTGATTTTTTTTCCCCTTTCCTTCCTTGAAGCATGTTGGTGATCTTGCTTACATGGCAACACACTGATCACAACCAATTTAAACTTCTCACGACCATTTGATGTCTCCTAATCCGCAGTGTGGGAATGTTTCCATAATAGCAAACCTAGATTGCAGGAAATATGCAGCTGTACCTCTTGGAGACTAACTGCATATGGGTACACACAGATGAGAACTGGCTCTAAATCAAAACATTTGAAAAAGAGGAGGAGATTTGTCAGTGAAAGTTCTGGGAATAAACCAGCTGCATCCTGCTGCTCCTCTCATGAAGTCCTCTCCTAGGACTTCATAATGATGCTCCTCTCTAGTCACCTGGACTAGGTCATTAAGTGTAGGTGATGTAAAGAAACAAAAAAAAGTCCAAATGTTTTTGGGAGAAAAAAAATGGAAATGTTTAGTGACACCTACAAACCTGACTGTGGGAATATTTCTATGACGGCACACTTAAACTTTTTAGAAATTCTGCATTGTTCCTCAGAATGTATGTTCAAGCTGTGAGCATGTAGGCGTAAATTGGCTCTAAATGCATCCATTCAAAAGCAGGAGAAGAGTTATCCTGCATCCTGTTGCTCCAGTCACGAAAGGCCCATAGCATGCCAATAGGAGGAAATTCGCTCCTGACCTTTTCATCAAACATCTGGAACTAATTCTTTATATACTGTTTGTTTGAGCATACAAGATGTAAGGGGTTACACCTTAACATCTTCAAATATTCCTTAACATGTACCCAGCACTGTAGAACTCTCTACTCTAATTAAATATTCTTTAAGCTCACTGTAATATAAGTATCAACATTAATGCACTCATACTAATGTTATTGTTTCTATAGTAACAGCTCATGCACAGAGCAGATGTTCCACATAATCTAAGAAAAATAATATACAAAATTGAAAACAGGGTGTTGTTTAACAAATCATTTATATAATTGTTGTATTGATGTTTTAACATTTAATAAAATATTCTTGGTTACAAACACTCTCAGATAACAATTCTCAGACCAGTACTGTCTGTTCTATTTTAAAACACTTGATTATTTGATTAAAAAATTACTGCCGCTGTTAATATTTTTGAAGCACTACAGCTATAGCCTTATTAAGGCGTAGCACGTTCACTTGATCTGGTTTGTATAAGAAATCTGGAAGATATCTGCTAAATGTTTCTAAACTTCATAATCGGATGCGCACATCAAACACGTTGATATGTCTGACCCCAGTTCCTGGGAGTGGGCCTCTCCCTTTCACACAGATCTTGTCTCGCCCTTATCACTGGATTAAAGGCACAACAATGATAACCCTGATTCCCTGGCTGTTTCACACTGCTGTCTTTTACAAAGTGCTTCCATAAATGTTAATTAGACATGTATTCAGACAATTTCACCATATCAACAATAAGAAGTTTTTATTTATTAAATACATTTTCCTCTTGGCATTAGATTATGTGGTACATCTTGGGTAGATTTGCTTGTTGATGAGCAGGGCTTGGACAAACAATAACATTAAAATGAGAGCATTGATGTAAACCAATATTTTGTAGCTAAAATTTTAATTTTATAAGTAGAGGTTTGTATTTCAGCTTAACAGCTATTGTTTGACTATATATCAGGAGTTGCTAATAATTATATGAAAGACTAAATCAAATGTGTAATTTTTGTAGTTTCCTGGAATTAAAACAAGAAGTCAGTGTAAAGGACAGATCTCATGACTGCTCAAGGACCGTGAACTGGGAAACGGGGAAAGATTATGGTCACAGTGCTTCAGTGCTGCAACCTGTAACAATCCCAATGCATCGAACAGCAGCATGTATTGAGATGTAAGTTGTTTTGTGTTAGTGCTGGAGGCAGCGTTAAAGCCAAGAGCAGCCAGAACCACTGTGAAAAATAAATAGATTAGTGTTAGCTGTAATCGAGATCGAGTTGCTGTGTGTGTGTGTTTTTTTTTTTTTAATGGTTTAATAAGTAAGCGTGGGATACACTCGAATGAATGAAAATGAAGCAGAGGAGTTAAAAGGTAGCATGAATCGGAGTGCTGCTGAAAATTAGTTTCAGCACTACAATTAATTAAAAGCCACTAGATGACATAAATTAGGGTATATTTAAAGGCCTTAATATGAGCTTCATTAGAGGGTGTAGAAGACAAACATACTGAGTTAAAAATCCTGGATATACTCATAAGTGCACTGCCTGGCAAAGAATAGTTGTTCTTTGGATTTAAATAAGCAAACACATGAAAGGCTAATTACTGCAATGATTATGTTTCAGCTGGCACAAATTCCTTTGACCCTAAATGACGCAGTGAGGAGCTTCTCGTTTTTTAAAAAACCATGCTGGTTATCAAATAGTCATGGAAAATATTTTATTGTATTTCAGAAGAGTCAAATTATTGGTCTGCGTAATGAATGACCTTGACTTGAGATCACTTTAACACTTGGTGAAGCTGCATCGGGTTGATGCAGATAGAAATCACATCCTTTTACTTTCACTTAATAGTGAAAGTAAGAGAATTTCCACACAGAGTGTGAGAAGAACACTAAAGTTGATCAAATCAAATATTATTTTTGGCCAGGCAGTGTATTTATAAGGAGCATGGACATGTTTTTCTTTCTCTCTCTCTCTCTCTCTCTCTCTCACACACTCACACACACACACACACACACACACACACACACACACACACACACTCAGACATCTAACTCTTTTATTAAAATGTAATTATTATTGTTTAAGACAGGGAAAATGCATAGGCCATTGCTATAAGTTCTATACAGGAACAAAGTTCTCACCAAAAACATATTTGTTGTATTAGACAATATACTAATATATAATATAGTTACAATTACATGGATATATGCCACCCAAAATCTTTACTGAACATAAACCAGACTTCACTGCATAGCTAAAGACTTTAATGTCATGAAGGTTGCTAAAATTATCCATCAGAATCATTCATTTCCACCTTAAGTACAATCTGTTTTCCTGTGGTCCACCCACCAGGCCTGGCCAATGCAAAGATTTAATCAAAGTTAAATTTGTAGCCAGAAGCTTCAAGTAATTTGGAAAAAAAAATGTTGTAGGAAATTCACAAGACAAAAATTAAAATCAACAAACAAACAAACAGAGCAGACTATTTATAGACATAAATGTATGAAAAGATGTTCTGTGATATAGAAGTCCATTACTTGCAAACTATATAAGTAAACATGATGAGAGAGATTTTGGGTGACAGACATCAATTATCCATAAGCTACACCACATGGCCAAAAGTATATTTATAAGTATATTTTAGACAACCATGTGGCAAAGGTTTGTAGATACAACACAAATGGGAGCCATCCATATTGTTTCCAACATAGCATACACTAGTTTCGCAGCTTCAAAAGTAAAGCAGCAAGAACATGTACTCTTGAGAAAGATTTGGGTGACACAGAGTTCCATTACTCATAAGCAACATTAGTTTCATGGCTGTAGAAGTAAAGGGAAACCTTTTCTCAAGAGAAATCCTTAAGACTTTAATGCTCACAGAAATTAGTAGAATTAGAAGTATTACACCTGAACAAAATGAATGACAGAGAATGAGGAAAAGTGAGAAAGGTGTTTTAAGAAAAAATGCTGCTGTTGCGTGTGCAGGGATATGCAAAGAGGAGGACAACACACTTACGGGAATGGATCGGCTGAGGTAGCGGGCCGAAGGCCGACTCAGACCCATGGTGACTGGATTCTGAACAGGCTCCTCCAAGCCAAACCTCCCAGTGTTGGATGACACACCCAGGCTGCTGTGGTTGTGGTTGGTGAGTGCCGAGGTCTTGGAATTGGCATTGAAGGCATTATACTGATCACTGTTGTTGTTGACTTCATAGTGAAAATTGCGTGCAGCCAGAGCCGAAATGCTGGCAATCATGGAACGGGGGACATGGGGGGACGAAGAAGATGATGGACACGAGGATGCAAACATGGGTCGAGGGTGATTCCCAGAGTCTCCAGTGATGTTGTGTAGATTGCCCAATGAGGTGGCTAGTCTGGAGTTTAGACAGGAGCTAGAAGGTGGTTAAAGGGTGGGGGAAAGGGGAGTGAGGGAGGGAACATGGACACATATTGGGGACGAGATGGTGGACTTATCACTGCAAAACACTTGACACACACCACAGGTCCATTGCATCACCATGAGAGGAAAAAGATACAGAATAAGCAGAAGAAGTGGCTCTGTCTTTTAACACAAAAAGTGCTTAGTGTTATCAGTTTACTAGCTGCTAACCCGATTTAAATGTCCAAAAAACGTGCCTAGCTGTCAAGGTCATAATGATCTGTTGAGTGCACAACAATAAACAATAGAATGACCTACTTCCTTAGCATGAGTTGGTAGAAAGAGAGTGGTAGGAATAGCGATAGAAAGAGTATACGTGTAAAATATGCATATGCAAAAAGTTGTTTCAGAGTTTAAAATGAGCTGATGAAGATGCGAGTCACCCACTCCGTTAAGTGACCCATATCTACCAGCTGTTTCTCTGCATCAGCGTACAGAGTAGTCACAGAGAGGAAAAAACACCACCAGGGGGCTGAGGGGGAAGGAGGAAAAAGAGAAAAAGAGGTAAAAAAAAGGGGAATTCATATATCAGACAAGTGCAAGGAAAATGAAGAGAACCATTAATACAGTTAGTGTGAAGTGATGTGCCCAACATAGGGAAAGTGAAAGCAAATGTAAATGTGTAAAGGAAGGACAGACCGGGAATGGACAGAGATAAAGAACTATGCAAATGAAAACTCACCTCTTCAGGTTGGTTGAGGATGAAGAGAGTCGGCTGATTCTTTTGGCTGAGGCACCGGTGGAAGTAGATGAAAAGGCCGACAATTTTGAGGGTTTGAGGGGTGAACTTGGGCCATGAGTACTGGAGCCACTCAGTCTACTGTGAAGCACAAACAGATGTTAGGAAACGCTAAAACAATGGTCAATCTTTCAAGAACAAGTCATTTTCTGGTTGATTTCATTGATGTATGAAATGAAAATTGCAAAACAATATCTAAAAAGAGTAACTGAGTGATTTTTAAAAAAATAATTGTTTAAATGTAATTATTGATGTAAGCACATAATAATGGTGCATGTTGAAAGACACCTGTAGCATGCTGTACCTGCTGAGCTCAAGCTTAAGGTTAATATATATGTATTCATTCATATGGTTCTATACATTCATATATACATAACACTATTTTGTAAATTCATTTTAATCATAACAGCATTATGTGCAAAATACTTTATATTGAATCAGACATTTATAGTGTTTCTATAGGCATCCTTATCATCATTATACAGACTATGAGTATTTTGATGAATCATAGCACTAAGGCATAATTATTTCTGTTTAAAATAGTCACAAGACCCTAATATAATGATAGATGTGTCATAATATTGAATTCTAGAGTCAATATAAAATTTTATATTCTGTCCACATTATGCACCACTAATGTAAGTACACTATACACCATGTACTGAAGCAGCAGCCATGAAATCAGCAATGAAAGTGAAGTCTTTTGTGGAATTTTCCACTGCCGTAGAGGTTAAATGTAGCACCTCTTTCTAGATATCAATCAGAGGAAATTCCAACATTTCAGTTCCAAATTTCCTCTTACATAACCAAATACATAATGATAAGCAAACAAAAATACATTAAACATTTGAGATAAAAAAAATAAAATAAAAAATTAGCTACAAAATTATACTCTCGAACATTTTGGATTAATATGACATTTCCTTTTTATTTTATTTTTTATGAACTACTTAAGTGGTAAAATGATTCCAAAATCGATTCCTCAAAGACCTTCTTTGGCTCAGAATGTAGTTATGAAGGAGCCAGAAATAGCCAGGGAGGAACAATAAGGAGGCACTGGTAATAAGCTGTAAAGAAAAAGTGTAAAAGAGAGACAGTACTGTGTCCTGTTACTACTAGTTCTTTATCAGCTCATCATCATGAGTTCCCTCTCTCTCTCTTTCTGAAAAAAAAAAACAGGTGAATGTTTTTTTTTTCGGCAGCTGCAGTGTGCTCTCATTTCATCTTTATCCGTCTCTTTCATTCAAACTCTGTCTTTTCAAGCAAAGAGGCCATCTACGTAGCTGTCTTTCATTAATCTATCTATCCTTTTCTCCATAACTTTGTCTCTCTCTACAGCATAGTAAAATAAGTGGGAAGAAAATTCTGGTGTAGAGAGATCTCTTCCCTCACAATTCTTGAGTCTCTGATGTAAACTCAAAAACCTCCTTTTGAACAAGTGCCTGGCCCTAAATTAATTTCGCACAAAGTGCTAAAAAGCAGGCCATACACATCACCGTGAGCATCATCAATATCTGCATATGATTGTTCTGCTCTCCTGTTGGCTGCTTTGTTAGTTTTGAGAGCCATTGGTCTTGAGAGGGGCGATAAGTGCCATGTGCTACGTAATGGGCACTTCAAGGTAGGGGAGAAGCGATGGTCTTAAAGTACTATTGGTTTTTGTGCGGTAAATATCATTCATGGAAATTTTTGCTGAAACAAATAGAAGAAACAAGGATGCTTTACATTAGGATGCTTATTTTAGCTAATATTTTTATAAGTTTGAAAAGTCTGTAATGGGAATGTGCTGTGGATGTTAGTTTCACATGAGAGGAAAAAATAGATTAAATGAAACAAATGCAAAGTGTTCTCAAAAATACAATGAATTATGCATTCAGCAGCAGTTTGCTGACTTCTGGTTTTAAAAGCAAACTGGCATAAGCTAAGCCACACTGTTCACGACTGGAATTTTGAAGGGAGAAAAATTTAAAGATCTCATATGTAACCAAAGAGTTAGGACGAGGAGGTCAGAGAGCTGAACAGACCAAGGGACTAAAGCAGGTAGTCAAATGACATTATGGATAATTAATTAATGTTAATATCAACCATAAAACATTAAAATTAATATTTTACTTTAAAAATCGACTTTGAATTTTATTACAATATAACTCATGGATGTTAATGAAAATTTCAGTTACAAGAATATAGAACTATTATTTTAGGATTTTAGGATTATTATTTTAGGATTATTTTTCTCTTCCGCACTTTTACCTTCATCTTGAGCTCATCATTAACTGAACAGGAGGTCTCCTAACACCCCCTTTAAACAGCTTCTATAATTATTAAACTACAGCATTAAATCAGTAGAGTTCTCAATATTCATTCAGAAATAAGAAAAAAGGGATTGATGCTTCCTTAGTGCTTTTATCAACCAGATAAAACACTAACAGCTCATAATGACAGAACAACATTAAAGGGAGCGATGTTTCAGGTTCTACCTGTGTTAAGGAACAAAGACAACATCCACAAGAGACAAGTGACACTGCATGTTCCTATGGCAACTGCACACTCTGCATCCGGCCTGTGGGTAATTACTTTAGCTCTACATCTTTTCCTTAAGAAGCACAGGAACATGTGTCAGTAGTCTACAACTCAGATGGTGCCTGGGTGATATTATATAGGATAATATTGATATTGCATTAACCTAGAATTTTCTGACATTTCTGAGACTCTTCATGGTAATTATAATATTTTTTTTTACACATTTTGTAACCATGAAAACAAAAGTAGACAAGCTGTTGATTTGATGGTAATATTTTGTAACTAACCATAAAAATTTTGTGATTTCATTAATTTTCTCTCCTTTTCAGTAATAATTATTTGCATTACTTTTTAAAATATAAAAAGATATTAGAGGGCTCCTGAGTGGTGCAAAAGAAACATGTTCGCCACTCTCATCAGGAGACCATGAATTCAATTCCCAGGTGATGCTGCAGCCGGGAGTCTAGAGAGCAGATTGGCTGTGCTCTTTCAAGGGTGGCAAACTCAAACTACCACATCCACTATAGTGACCAATCACTAGCCAATCATGGGTGTCTGTGAGCTTATGTTAGTAGAAAGAGGCAGATAGTGCTTTCCATAGAGTGTGTTACGCCACTCCCAAAACATGAGTGAGCAGCAATTTGAAAAGATGCATTCTGTGGTTTCCTCCAACGCAGACCCCTGTGCCCTCCCTGGTTGGTACCATCTTTCTGAGTGCCCTAGTGAGATGGATCCAACTTAAAATTTGTGAAGAAAAAAAACTTCAGTATTTCTCCTTTACAGCTCTCAAATGTTTATTTACATTCTTGTCCTGTCTCCTCCCCTGTCTGCTCACTGGTTGTCTATCAGGAATGTCATTATTGGTTTAAGGTGTTTTGTGTTTCCCTCTTGATTAGTCTTTCTATAAAAGCCCTTGTGTTTCTTTGTCCTGTCATGAAGTAAGCGCATAGTTATCTTATGCTACAAGGCCATGTCATCTTGACATCTGTAGCTAGTCTGTGCAGGGCTCAACATACAGTAAGCAAAGGCCTGATGGCCCGGGCCAGTAAAAAGAATGTTGGGCCAATTAACTGACCGGTTGCTGCCCCATTCAGGTCACGGACACTGGCCAAGTTCTCTGTAATTTTTTTATATTATTAACACACTCAATGACAAGTCATTTTGAACCTTTTGAAACGAATCTAAATGTAACACTGCTGAAAGTTACAGTGGTGAGGATTTGTTCAGGCAAACAAAAACAAACAAATAAAGATACACCTTAGGAATTAGAACAAAACATATATTAAAATCTCAATGTTTTCAAATTTGTTAAGACAATACATTACATTGTTACGGTTAAAAAATTAACAGTTTTATAAAAATATTTTTTTGCTTTTTTTCCAGGCCAGTACACCTATGATCTATTGGGAGAAAATGTTATTTTTCTGCACTGCTCTGGTTCACATGTGTCTAAATAAACACGTTCTGCTACAAAATCCGACAATGGTTCATATTTAGAAAACTAAACTCACTGAACTATGGATATTTTTTGTTCCTATGTTGTTCAGCTCTGCTAGTGTATTTTGTCAAGCTCATGGTTTAATGTGAAGAAATATTTTGCTCGGGCCAACCAGCTGTTGAAGCCTTTCCACTTCCTAAATTGAATAAGGTATACACATTGCACATACAACCCAATTATGAGGAAATTGCACCCAAAAGTTCTCTGTTAACACTGATCCCTGTAGTCAGTATAGTGCTCACTGTACACAGACTCCCAGATTCCCCTATAGTGAGTCCAGCTTACTTTCAAACCATCAGCTCTGTTATTGATCCACAAACGTTAAAGGAACCTTAGAATCTCTTTGAATTATAGACTGGTCTTACCTCAGAGTTGTGGAGGCGGATGACCTGGGATGCCTCCTGCCCTTTAAGGCACGTAGTTTGTCTCCTTGAGTCATACCGAGAACGTTTTCACTGTATTCACTGTTCTGTAAAATGAGTCAGACACACACTGCACAGTCATATTCATGTGAAGCACCTTGATTAAAAAAAAAATGCTGCTTTCACTCTACCAAGCTCTCAAATGACCCCAATTATTGGCTGAACATCAGGTGCTCGCAGGGATTTTTGAACAAAATTCTGGTAGTGTGAAAGGCCTCTACCACCTTTACACGATTCATACAGTTATGCTCTGACTAACAAATACAATAAATAAATGTAATGAGGAGAAAACAACCTAAAAAGCTGATTACTCGAAATTCACTTCTGCATTCTATGTTCCCAACCTCTACATCATCGTTCTTCATTCCCCACTTTAGCTTTAGTTCATACTGTCATTTGGTTACTGTTTCTCACACACACACACATAATGTATGATATTTCATCAACAATGTATGAGACATTACAAAGACAAATAAAGCTTAAAAGGAAGTAGCCGATTCCTATGAAGTAGTTGGTGTTTCTGGGTAAGTGTACAGTACGTCTCTAGTACAGTTAGTCTGCTTTGCTAATCTGACGACTAAATCTGTACAAAGCTGAGTATGCAATATGGAACAATTTTCCATACTAGAACCAATTTTCACACTGACTTGTTATTTAAATAGTTAGTTTTAGGAGCTATATAATATTTGGATCCATATGATGTGGTTTTTGGAGATCTGATCATCACATCAGGCTTCTACTAAGAGAAAACCAAAAGGATCTGAGCAAAATCTGATCAATTTCCTGCAATCTGATCAATGGCTGCAGAGGAGTGGGAAAGTCTCTACCACTTCATCTCACCTCTTCCATGCTGCTAGATCTAAAGAAGCCGCTGCTGATAGTCAGGTCATCCATGCTAGAGATGAGGCGAGGAACGCTGCTTTCCTCATACCCCCGTGATTTCTGCTGCTTAGAGCGAAGCACGTCTCCCTGAGCCCACAGATTCGTCTGCTTCCTACACAACAGAACAAAGAGACAGACGAAACAAAAGGACGCAAAGAGAGATGGAAGAACAACAGAGAAGACAGGCAGGGAGAATGTAATTTATTTTTCATGAAAGTGGTAAGTTCGGAATCAAAACACTCAGTCTTGTGTTGTTGTTATAAGTAAAATAATCAGTGATGTTATTAGGAAAAATTACCGTTACCGCCATAATCCTTTTCCCAAATTTTTATTCCGTTTATAGCACTAGAACAATTACAGATTTCATTGTTTCATTAAAAGTTAAGATTTAAAACAATCGCTTCTTTTTTCTTATTTCATGTTTTTTCTTATTTCATGTTATTTCATTCACGTCTACTTACACATGCCTCTGAATGAGCTACTATGGGAGCGATAACTGTTATGAGAACAAGCACGTTAAAACCTCGCAGCGGGATCAGCCGGAAAGCATGCTTAGCTGATACCTCTCATCTCTCGAGCACTACAGGATGAGCTACAGTCTCCCAGCTTAGTTTCAATTATCACTTCAGTGACGAGCGTCTGCTTTTACTCTGAATGGACAGAAGCAGTCCCTGACTTGAGTATTCATGTATGTGACTGTGTATAACCAAGACATACATAAACACACACACATTTGGGTTTTGACTGTATCCAGACGCCAGCATGTACTGTACAGTAAAGTGCTGATTAAGCATTCATTCTCAGAGATTTCACTTCATCTCACGCATAGCATGCATTCTGTATCTGCAGTGTTTCTTCCTCTCCTTCACAAAGGAATTTATTTTCTTACACACTTGCTCAAGAGCCTTTCCTGGCAGAAGCAGAACCAATGCCAAGGAGCAGAGCTCTGTTTTTATCACAAAAACAGAAGTTCATGAAGATAGATAATGCATTATAAGAAGTGTTCCTTTCTGGAAAAAAAAAGTATCATCTCCACACTTCTAGAGACAACGCATCATACTCATTCCACATCTGCCTGATGCTTTGTGCACTAACCATGTTTAAAAAAAAACACTTTACATTCGCCATCTGAACTGGAAACTGTAGATCTGGGCTAGTCCAAAGCTACTGTGCAATAATAAGCTTCATTTATTAATCTTCTATTAAATGTGTGTGTGGATGTTTTCCTAGACAAAACACCTCGTACGATTTACAATATTTCATTCTTTAACTCGTGTGCACCAAGCGTTAAAAGACTGCCAGTTAAATATGTTGTGTACTTCCTCTTCAGGTAATGCAGCACAACCATTATAGAGCATCAGCGAACATGGTCACTTACACCTTTTAAACCCTGATAGCATGGACAACTACAGATTTAAAGCAAGATTCACATTAGTGTGTACAAACTTTTTTTCCTGAGCTAACTGGATGAAATGGTGGAATAGAAGGAACATAATATTTAATTGTGTTAAGACTTCAGTTTTACAAATGTTATTTTGCATCCGGCTTTTTAATTGTTAAACTGCTGAACAAACTAGACTATAATTTAACTGAACTATATAATTACAAACTATAGTTATAAATAGTCAATGAAACAAGTGTTTAAAACAGAATTCTTAGTCCAGGCTGCAAACATAAACAAACACCAAGCATTTCTCTGCTCAGAGTACAGGAAGTAACTCCTGCAAATCGCTGCCCCCCAGTTTGCTGCTATTTCTGATAACTGATATGGTGCTTAAACTCGGTAAACATTTGCTTTATTAAGTCCCACCTTCGTGCTCTAGGTTTAGCTCACATTTCATTGCCAGTGAAGATCTAAGGAATCATAGAAGCTGTTTTTTCTCCAAGTAGTGGGTCACATACATCACACAATTCAAAACATCACTCCTCTGTTCCTGTTCCGCGATAGGGTGTACTAGCCTTTTACACAGGTCTCGCTTTGCTTCTGTCACTGCAGTACCTCCAGTGGCACAACAACAATGACTCCTGATTCTGCCTCCATGCGTTTCACACAGAACAAGACTCAATAAAGCTGCAACATTCCCACCTTGAACAGACTGTGTGAAAGGGGAGTTTCATTACAGTTAGCTGGCTGGCTTGTTGTCAACAGAAGACTCCTCACACCTTTTGTAGACTTTACACAAAAAAGGTTGAAAATAAAGAGTTCCAGCTTCTGAGGTTTGTCGAACACATCAATACTTTATAAAGATTATCACAGCAGCCACTTACAGGCTCTCTCTCTCTCTCTCTCTCTCTGTCTGTGTCTCTGATTGGAAAAAAAGGAAATTGTGCGGTGATATCAGCTACAAAGATACAGCAGAATGGTTTATGAGATGTTAACAGGCAAGATAATGCATGGGGAAAAGCAGTCTAATTCAATCAAAGCTGATTTGTACTTGCTGATGCACTTGTTTCAGTCATTTGGAGTATGGCTTTGCATGTCTTCAAAGATCCCGGTGTTTGTTCACAGGGTGCAATACCAATGTAAACAGTGGGGGGCAGTATAGCACCATTACACTGTATTTGCAAAGGCCTGAAATTGTTGATGCCTTATGGTGTTTTGTACAGTTTTGGACATATTACAACTTACGAGGGTCAGATCAAAACATATCCGCACTCCAGTTAACTTAAAACTTCTGTTGGCCACACTGTCTTATCAGCGATTTCTGTTCAAGGCTACTGTTTTTCTATTCGCTGTGAAATGAAAGCTAAAATGGATTTGCACAAAAGAAGAGCAGGATGCAGTAATCGTTTTTTTGTGGTCTGTGGACGCACTTGGTCGCACCTGAAACAACTTACGGAAGAACATAAACATAAGTGTTTGGATATCTGCAAACAGCTTGGATACAGATACTTTAAGGGAAGTGAAAGTTCCTTAACGTGAATAATTACTGCTGACTCGACATGTATTTGTCACTACGTGTCTGAGAGTAAACAGCAGAGTACCGAATGGAAACATCCTTTGGTGATCCTTTGAGGTGTTAAGCATCCTCTCAATAGAGCTTATCTCACTCATGTGACTTTCACCTGTTTGGTGCCCTGAAAGCAACCATACGAGGATGAAGATTCACTTCTGATGAAGAAGTAAAAACAGCGGTGCATTCGTGGCTCGCTGCTCAGCCTAAAACATATTTTAATGAGGGAATATGAAAGCTTGTTGAAAGACAGCCAAAGTGTATTGAAAAGCAAGGAGATTATATCAGTTATACGCTTGTTTTTTCTAAAAGTTAATTACAATAAATTATACTGCCAGAATGCAGATAATTTTTGACTCTTCCTCAGACAATTTGAGACGCAACTCATGTCAACATTACATACGTTTGTTCGTGTTTAACATTGCAGTATAAGCTTAGAAGAGACCTATAGAAACCAGAAGTACCTTGGAAACCAAACGATAACAAAGGTTTTGGCTCTCATGTGCTGTAGTGGATGAGAAATATTCCAATCCTACTTACTCCTCTAGGAAGTGTTGCTGGGGTCCGATTATGGAGCCGGGTCTGCAGATGCGGATCCAGGCGATGGTTTCAGCTGCAGTAAACCGATAATGCTTCATCAGGTAGCAGCCAATCAGCGTGCCTGTCCGGCCCAACCCGGCTGGGGAACAAACAAAATGTCAAAAGATTTGCGATGTATTTACAAACTACAAGGTAGACAAGTTCAAAAGAAAGTTTCTAAATTTGTAAGTAATATGTCATGTGTCCTGTGATATATATCCCTGCAGATTTTAAAGTGCAGTAGATTACACAGAATATGTAAACCTGTATCACATACAGGACAGCACTGGCAGTTGTACAGAAGGCTGCACAGACTAAAAATAAGTGTGTGAACACTGTAACTGCTAAAAATGAGTCACTAAGCAACAAGAACAAAAGGAGCTGTTTGATACTAAATAATTCATGTAAAAAAGTCATTTAATAGAAATGATCTTAATCTATTGAGCATAAAAAAGAGTAAATAAACAAAATTATAATTAGTTTTAATCCCACTATCCGTTGCGGTGCCTGTGAGTCTGGTTCTCACAATGTTCCTTCCTCCTATCATTTTTTTCCCTGACTGCAGCCTCCTGGCTAAATCACCAAGCTGGCTCAATCATTACAGATTTAAGCCTACACCCATGGAAATGTCTATTGTTAAAATATAAATATACAGACAACATGATTTGACGCAAAGCTATAACTCAAGTAAGACTGTCTTAAAATGTGCTCTAAATTAATTCAACAACATCTTAACCAAAAACACTCAAACTGAATGTGGACATAATACCATATCCTATTATATTACATTTCTTTTTTACCCAAATCACTGCAGCCAACATCTACAAAGAACATCTACAGGAGTGTTTTCACTATAAGAGTACAGGTATGACAACAATGCAACAATACCACAATAACTGTGGTAAAGAAATAAATAAATAAATAAATAAACAGACAGTAGAAATCACAGCTATGTTTAATAGTGAAAGTACGAACACTTCCACATGCACAATGTGACAAGAACTCAAAAGATTGGGACTAAACACCTGCATGGCCATAAGACAAATCATTTGTTCAAAAATCAAACTTATGCTAAGGATCATAAAAATTTAACTTTGGAGTAAGGGAAAAAAGTCATGTGGTCTGATGAGGCCGGACTGACCCTATTCCAGAGTGATGGGTGCATTACGGTAAGAGAGAATGCACATGAAGCGATGCACATCATGCCATCAGGCATAGTGGCCAATGTACAAGCCTCTGGAGGCAGTATTATGATCTGGGGTTTCTTCAGTTGGTCAGGTCTAGGCTCAGCAACATTATAGGGCAATAAAATAAAGTCAATACAACCTGAATGTATTGAATGACCAGGTTATCACATCTATGAAATTTTTTTCTTCCCTGATGGAACAGGCATACTCCAGGATTCAAGTTGTGAAAGTGTGGTTCTGGGAGCACAAGGAATCATTTTCACACATGAATTCACTACTAGACTGTATTAAAGCCGGTTAATGAAATCTTGGAGTGACCTTTTTTTTGGCCATGCAGTGTGTTAGAGATAAGAAATTTAAAACTGTTCATCATCCTCTTGCCACTGGAAAAAAAAAAATTATAGGGGAAAGACTGAGCATCTAATACTTTTGTCTGATTAAAGAGGTCATCAGTAATTGTAATCCAATGCATTTTCTCTCAAATGCAGCGAATATCTCACCATGGTCCACTAGCTGTCTACTGTGTGTGGGCTGAAAAAAAAATCTGTGTTCTTACAGTCCTGGTTCTTTAAATAGAAAATAAAGTGGCGCAGACCACACAACAGTATTCCAGCCAACCAACAACAGAGGCTGTTCGTAATATTGGTTAGCTAGTGTAGTTTTTAGTATCCCTGCCTTGGCAATGTGTATCCATGGACCAGGGGTGGAGCTTCTGAAGGAGCACTAATAGGAGAGCCATATTTTGGCTGTTAAACAAGCTTTCTTCATGTATTGCGAACTTCCCCATATATGTCAAGAATGAGTGTAGTGCCATGGCAGCATCAGTATCTTTTATCTGTTTAGTGTTCCTAATGTCTGTGTCTGTATTTAAACTTGGTGGTTTGATCACTTAAACCCAAATTTAAAAGAGAAACAAATGTATATGTCTCATAAAACTTGTCAAAGCAATTTTCAAAACAATTTTGTTCGACTCCTGACCTTGAGGAGTACAGTACCTCAACCTCGGCTACATTACGCAAGTCCATAATCAGTGTCAGCAGACCAGTCTGGACTGATTCAAATATCCTAATTTGACTGCGTAAGTCCTATCTTTCCAGAATCAAAGAACTAATAAACATAGTTGACATTAATAGCCATGCAATAATGTTTTTATAGATTTTAAACATTTTTGCATTCTAGAAACATCAGTAGGTGTTGGACTCTTAACAAAATCCACTGTGAAACTGAGATCAAACACTTCTTCTTTTAATTTTCATTTAATAACTATGAAGAACAATGAGAAACATGCAATTAGTAATGTACAGCTCTACAAATAAAAACATTGTTTGATTTCCTACATCTGTTTTGTAAAATAAATAAATAAATAAATAAAATCCTTATTTGTATGTTCTGAAGAACGCATTTATATTCAGTTACAGCACAGAAGTAAAGGTACAACTGTCTAGACATGAACAATTTTCATTTCTATTTAGAGACCTGCCTTTAACCAGCATGGAGCACAATCGCCTGATCAACGGCTCATGGATCTGATCCAACAGTGCCCCCATGTGGAAATGATACATCATTGAACAACAACAAAAACAGGACAAACTAACATGCGAGACTTCATAAAGTCCTCTCACCCTTGCAATGGACAGCAACGGCACCGTCCGTGGTCTCGCAGATATGCAGGAAGCGGCGCATGATGACATCACTGGGCGTGCTGCCATCCACGAAGAACAGGTCGTAGTGGTCAAAGCCAGCATCTGTGAAGCGCTTGGCATCGTAGATCTTCTTGTTGAGACGGATGACAGTGGTGACGTTGTGCTTACGGAAGTAGGGAAAGTAGGCCTCTGGGGCATGGAGAGGATAACCTGCATTAAACAAAAAGATTACTTTTTAAAAAGAGAGAGAGAGTGTATTTTATAGTATGGTAAAAAAAAACAAAAAAAAAACAAGTACAGCCAATGACTGGGTAGGAATTTGCCAATTTGACAGCTTGGTTTCATTCCTGGCAATTTATACATATTTTTTCCCTTATTATTACCTTCAGTTTTTCACTTTTAAAGCATATAATTTGTAACTAATTTGAATTTTAAGTTATAACGGAAGAAGCAGAATCTGGTCCCTCCAGCAGAAATAAAAGTGCAAAGAATGTTTTTTGTGCCAAATGTTAAAGGCAACTATCAGCCATGGTACAGATTATCATGCAGCTCAAATCCAATTTGCTGCTAAAAATTTTATTTAGACAATCCGAATATCATTAAATAACTTTTATTTTGACTTTTTGGGGGAAAATAAGTGCAAATTCCTGAATATTCTACTTCAGTATCTAACAGGTTTTATGTTCTGTTTTTTAATTAGATTAGATTCAACTTTGTCATTGGGCAAAAATGTAAATGTACAAAGCCAATGAAATGCTGTTAGCATCTATCTATTTACAATAGATAATGTGGTAAAAATTAGTTTATGAGTATTATATATATACACAGTATATATATATATACACAGTATATATATATATATATATATATATATATATATATATATATACTGTATGTACAGGGGTGAGAATGATTAATATACAGAAGGTTCAGTAGGTAATTAGGATAGGTACATACGGTAATATACAGTATGACTGTGCAAACATAACATGCGCAACACAGTATACATATATACATGTATGAATGATTGTATGATACAGTATATACAAAATAAATATGAATGGAATATACAGTAGTACAATGATGAACATAAAGTTTGGCTGGTGTATTGATGCACAGTGGATGAAGCATTGCAATATAGACCAAACGTGACAGTGCAGTTATAGATCTTCACATGCCATGATCAGCTCTCATATGTTATGATGCATTGTCATATATTATATGTTGTTAGAAAATAATACAGAGAATACGTAATTTGAGCATTCTGACTATTTTGAGCTTTTTTTCATGCATTAATTTCTTTGAAATTGAAAAATGTAAAGGTCTAAGAATAAATATAATAATACAATCTATGATCTGTACTTGTATATGATGCACTTGATCTGCAACATATACACTATAAACTGATTGGAACAATTATAAATGTACGTGCAGCTCTCTGTAACTACAGTTTTTCAAAGAATAAAAAAATAAATACATTTACAGACACATTGAAAACTGTTATGAAAGTCCCACACAACTAATTATATTTTAATAGGTGCATTTGGCAACAGAGTAATAAGGAAATAAATCTGATTTGCTTGGCTACATGTTCATCATTTCTCTTAGATACCATTGTTCAGAGAACACAGAGTCAGGCAGAGCGGTGTAAAAAAAATGTCAGCAGCTCACCATTTTCTACTTTACTCTTTGGGTGCGGCCCGCTAAAGGCCAGAAATCTGCCGGGAACGATCCAGTTGAAGTCTCCGTTCTCTACGCGCTAACGAGAAAAAAAGCAACAGATAGAAAGAGAAATTCAGATTGTTATAAAAATATAATTCTAAACTTTAAAATGTTGCACAAGTACAACATGGCAGAACAGATTGGCTGAAAGGCAATAAGTAGCTCATAATTAAAGCTGAAATAAAGCACTTTCCAATTACCTCATAGTGCTCATACTCGGTCATATCAAACGTCTCAAAGTTCAAGAAGCCATGCTGCAGCGCCTTCAAAACACACACACACACAGAAATAGCATTTCACACATTTTTCATTTCATACTAATAAACAAAATGATATGCAAATAAGCATAGACAATTTGCATATCTTGATCATGTAACATTTCAGGAACCAGAACAATATTCAGTAAATAAGCGAAGAAATGTGGGAAATAAACCACTCCAAATTTGGAGCAGTGGTGTGTTTCAGTTATTTTTATCTTCCCTGAGATAATTTTTTGTTTCACTCGTATTACACAGCCATATGTCATTTTTCTATTAAGTTACAGTTAGAGTTTATACCCCTTCTGACCAATCAGAACTGAGAAATCATTTAAATCCCATGACGCATGTGATGGTCCTAAACAGTGCATTTACAGAAGGTTCCTCTTTGTCCTGATGGAGGGATGAGGCACAGGTTAAGTAAGGCTCTTAAGCTAATGGCATTGATTAGCGTGTTAAACAGCAGACAGGGATAAACACACACATGCATGCACACACACTATTAGCTAATGATGGTGATTTTACTGATCAATACATGCACAGGATGATTGTAATCTTGCTCAGCAAAACATGCTTACATCATGTCTTTTATCCAACATCACTTTCTATCTGTCTAGCCACTCAAACATCTATAGATCAATCTTTCTATCCATATATATCTCCCTCTCTGTCCATTTACCCATCGTTCTATGTATCATCCTTTCCTCTCTATCCATATATTTATCCATCCATTCACCCATCTATCTGGCCATCTATACTTCTATCGGTTCTGTATGTTCATCTATCCAACCTCCTTCCCATTGGATCGCGTGTATGAAAGAAACACATGCATTTGTTTAGACCTTTTGAATTCTGGTGAGAATTTGTGACAAGTTTTGCTTTCTGAATTAGTGTCATTGCTTAATCTTGCGAAAAACAGCATGTACCGTATCACTGGGAGCTTTAGATGATGCTCCAGCGTGCCTTTACACGTAGCTAGTTAAAATCATGAAGCTGATTAACTGCCTGCTAATTGAAGCTCGAGACAAACATTCCTCTGTCACAAGCATCTGAGTCACGTTAGCAGCGAGCTCCTCATCAGGCATGTACTCCGATGTCATTAAGTGTGGCATTTTTTAATAAAGCCAACTTGGAGGAGGAGAATAGCGGAGACAGGAAAAGAGAAAAGGAACGAGGGTCTGTTTGTCTTTAAGGGCATAGAGTTGATTTTGCCAGTGGGAGTGACGTTGTGCTGTGAGACTACGAGATGCAGAAAGTCTGTGCAAGAATGTCTTGCAGGTCTTTGTGCCAGATGCTGACCAAGTACATTGAGCAATAAGCTCATATGGAGCTTTGTGGGTGGAGGCATGTGAGTGGAGCAATGAACTAAAGATAAACACAATTAATTATCTAATTCTTCAATTAATTACACAAAAACACTAAGATTGGAAGTTGTCTCAACATCTCTTTCTCTCTCTATTTTGCTAATGCCTTCTTCCTCTTGTGCCATCTTTCTAGATCGCTCTTGCTCCACCTCTTCCTCTCTATACCCCTTTCTTGCGATATGACTCAATATCTACCACTCCTCTACAGAGCTCACTCAGTCTCTATAGATCTTGCTGAGTCTCTCTCTCTGTATTGGTACAGTTCCATCTTCTTAACGCTTCCTCTCTATAGATCTTTTTCCTTCTAACGTTTCGTCTCTACAGATCACACTCCATCTGACTCACTCTCTGCTGCTCTGTCTTTGCAGATCTCACTCTACCTTTCTCTCAAGCTATCCATATCTATACATCTCACTCCATCCCTATTGCTCCATGTTTACAGATATTATTAAATCTCTTCACATCTCCCTCTTTATTGATTTTGTTTCATTGGTTGCTCTGTCTCTCTTGCTCTCCATGTCTCTCTCTCCCTCACTTCTCTTTCTATTTCTCCATTTCTATAACTCTTGCTTCATCTCTTTCACTCTTCTAACTAAAGATCTCATTACATCTCTCCATCACTCATTCTATTAATTAATCTCTATCGCTAAACCACCCCAGGTCTTCCTTTACCTCTATCTCAGTCGCTCTATAGATCTCAATTTCTATCTCTCTTTTTACTGTTTAATTTATATTTTCCTCCATTCCTCTCTTTATTACTCTAACATGCACTCCATTCACACTCTCTCACTCCACCTCTATAGGTTTCTCTCGCCCATCAGCCCATTGTCAGTGACACTGAGAAGTGAAATTGTCCTTCAGCCTGATGTTTCCACTCAACATGTAATTTAAGATGAACAGGGGGCATCATAGCCACTTTAAATAGCACTTGACAAAAAAAAAAAATTACATTTTCGTCGTATCAGAAAACCAGTCATTGCTGCGTGTTTGAATCTTTCAGGTGCGATTACTTAAAAATGCACCATGCCCACATTTTTTCTTTAGCAATCATTCAGACTAGACCTGTGAAATGTATGAAACAATACATAAATAATAATTACCCACCTCTAAAATCTCTGCCATTTCACTTTTGTCTATAAAGAAGCCGTTAGAATGTCTACTGTGCAAGTGTATGTGCGTTTGTGTGTGTGCATATTAACCTTATGATCACTTCAACACTCAACATTTTACACCGTTAATGGTTCAGACTGCTCACACCTCTTACCTTCCTGATTCCATGCAAACAGTCGAGAACGGTCAGGTTGTATGTGCAATTTCCAAATGATGCATCCCTAAAGAAAAACAGAAATCACATGATAAAGCGAGTGAAAAAGCCAGTGCCAGGTTAATAATCCATCACAATTCATTATAGGTTATTAAAAGAATGATCATATAATATATTAATTTGATGGTCATACTACTATTTTTTTATTGTACATTTATTTTTAACAATGAGTAAATTGTTCCTTTGTACAAGTAGAATTATTTTCTAATACTTACATAATTACAAAAAGTTTATCCCAACTATCAACAGTTGTAGCTTGCTATAAATTATGCTATACATTATATTTATTAAAATAGAGAAAAATATATTTAAAAATATGAGGTGCCTTTCTTCACTAAACACTGCAAAGCTAAGATTGTTGACAAATCACTGTAGTACAAGAGAAATAAAACACTCCAGGGTGCACTTAGATTCATTTTCTATAACAGCAGATATAATATCTGTGAGTGGTTCCAGGTTTCACATAAACCACAAGTTTAAAAAGCTTGAAGTGTAGAGAAATGTCTAATTCTTGATATAGGGTGAAGTTTTTCTTTAAGGAAATGGTTATGTAGCTATTATCTAAGGAGTCACCAGCATCAGTGCTTTGAATCAGTCGGAGGTACGTTTTTGTACACCTGTGGGTTTTTTTGTTGTTGTTAACATGACAGCTTTGTTTTCTGCCCAACTAACTTCAAGAGACCGAAACAAAAGAGGCTAGTGAAGGAATGACTGTTACTGTTATAATACCCATGTCTACATTTGAAGACAACTTTACACTGATAAAATATGCAATATGGCATTCATTAATAAATAAAGAATTGTAATCTTTGGCAAACTGCTGTGGTTAAATGGGAATGACAGTGGAACACGCTGTTATAGGAAAATAATCAACATCGTAGTTGTACAAGAATAGCAACAGAATAATTTAGTGTTTTAGTGTTACATAATAAGTGCCTGATTTAACATTTTTCATATTTTAATGAGGTCATGATGTTACACGATCAGGTCAAATCCAGAAGGTACTACTGTATCTAACACCACATGTACGTCTGTTTATTCCACATAGCGACAGAGGTCGCTGGACTCTTCTGAGACTTTTACTCCTCGGAGCAGAACAGAAAAGCCTGGCCTCATGTGCACCAAGTGAAATAAAAATAGATCAGGATTCAGATGGGTTTAAAACACCTGACCCAGATGGGCAATGGAACATTTCTTTTAATGAAAGCCAAGCACTGTTAAGGATGATGTGACTCACAGGTCCTTGTGTTAAGTTTTTCAAGTGTTAATATTTAGCACAAGACTAATTTTACACACAAAATATATTTCAAGACAAAAAATGGTGGATTATAGAGAAGGAACTGTCTAGATAAGTCATAATTGCTATAAGACAGTTTGCACGGGTGAATCGTCTGTGTGTATGATTGTGTGTGTGTGTATGTGATACTTCCTTTGTAATGGGTAACATGGCAGCTTGGCTCAGGGTTCTGCTGTGATCCCTGCACTCGCCCCCACAGCTCCTGCTAATTTTTATGCTTCAAATGCCAAAAGGCATTTGTGTACAGGCTTCAAGAAATCTCATTATGAAAGCAGCTCATGAAAACCTTTCATTTAAATTTTAAATGAAAGACATTCAAGGCTGATTTATGATGATTTCATTCCTTGAGTGCAATCTTGATGCTGGCAGAAGCATTTCTGCATGTTTTTTATCGTGTAAATTTAATTCAGGCTCCATGCTGATAGTCTGAGCACCAAGTATTCAAAACTCCAGCTCAATAGGACAAAATTATTGTGACACTTGAACATATGTCTTGAGGAGCCAGAGGATCTGCGATATAGCCAGGAGTTTGCCTACTACTGTCAGAGGTTTAAACATTTACATTTAGGCATTTAGCAGACACTCTTATCCAGAGCCACTTACAAAAGTTTCCCATCATTTGATAGATCATTACACTGGGTTACTAGGTCGCTAACTAAGTACCATTAGTCAAACACTTTTGGGAAGTTTCGTTTTTTTTTTTTTTTTTTTTGGTGGGGGTGGATGGGGGGGGGGGAGGAAGAGATTAATCCAAGTACTGAAGAAACAGACATGTCTTAATTTAATTTGTTCAATCGTTGATTTTAAAGGTATGAAATGAATATATATACTGTACATAATAACTTGTAAATTAATAGGGTAAATATTTTTTTAATGAGCTGAAATTGTAAAACCAGTAATTTGTTTTTATTCTATTTATTTTTATCATGTATATGTGCTGGGCTAATCCTTCAGTTTAACCCATGATTGCAGCACTGACAAAAAAAAATAAAAATTAAGTAAAATATCGCTCCATCAGAGCCCTAATACAACTCCTCGTACAAATTATCTTGTAAGGCATGACAGCCCAAATGTGACAATTTCTACAAAATCCATTCACATTAAATGCTCATCTGAATGCGCAGAATCAGGGTGTAATGGAGAAAAGGTGAGGTTAAACACAAGCTGAGCTGGAAAGCAGCTGGTACGGAGCTGCCAAACCAGCAGCCGCCAGGCTCTATGGATAAACAAGCCTGATCATACAGGTTATTAGTTTATGCTCAAACATGCATCTGCAGTTGGTGTGAAGGCCTTAGATACACATTATAGATGGCAACCATTTAAAATCACAATCCATATAACTGTTCACAAATAGTTCCTTATACTTGAGCGGTTGTACACTTAGTGAAGAACTAGGGATACCTGGTTCTTACAGTGGTCTGGGGTTCACGTGCTCTGAACTGTGACGGGGGAAATAACGTGATATGTCATAATATGTCACGTTATTTACAAGTTTCTGACCACTTATAAAATGTGTTCAATGTGCTGCCCATTGTGATGGATTGTCAATGCAACCTTGTAAATACCTTTGTGCTAATAGTTTCTTGTTTCCAATTTTCCTATTTTGTATTTCTTGTTAAACCCACACTTATTTTCTTGTTTATGATTATAGGTTACTGCAAAGTGCATTGTAAGAGCACTTTTCTTCACTACTTGATTTCTAGTTGGTTTTGTAACTACTCTACTACTAATACTACACTACAACTACTACTACTACTACTACTACTACTAATAATAATAATAATAATAATAATAATAATAATAATAATAGGATGAGTCTAGCAACAATTATTTTGCAAACCTCTTTGCAAAAAAGCAAAAACATCAGAATTAGTCTTGGATGTGAACCTGAGTGGTAAAATGGCATCTTATCTCTGCTACATCTCTTCTCATATAAAGAAGCTGTTTTTGACTTTTTGAAGAAGACCTTGCTGCATCTTCAAGCAGAGATGAAACCAAAAAGAAGCAACATCTAAACTCAAAGCGACCTTGCTTCTCCACAAACTGGGTGTGGAAGCCTTCAATTTAGACCCGAGGGCAAAGATAATCAGATTTGATGAGCAAGGAACATGCTGTAAGAGATTTTCAGGTTTGGAATGAAGAACCATGGTATAAATCTGTATGAACACCTCATGTGCATGTTAACTTAGTGTTTACAGCTCACACTGGATCTACAACAATTTCTCTGTTAAGACATGCCTGATATCAAACAAGTCGGAGAGCCATTTCCACTAATCCTCATTATATCTGCATCCTGCCAAGATTTCCACAGCTACAGCCACTGAGACACAAAAACAAACCATACAAGAGCATCAGAGTGTCTCTGACTCATGGAAAAGTCTGTCGAGAGAAACCAGAACCTGTAGGTTAACATGTTTCAGCTGCTAGACTTAAAATAAACTCCTAGAAGACAACAGGTATTGTGGCCACTCCCTTCGTGTTCTACTTCATTGCTTAAACATGTTAAAATCTCTTCAGTTTCTCAGAGAAGATAATAAACAAACACATACACCAGTGATAAAAGTAGTAAACTGAAGGTATTAAACAGAACAGTCCATTTTTATTTAATTATTGATTTTTATATTTTTAGAAAATCAATACCACAAAAAAATTTAGATACAGTAGAGCTAAGGACTGATAAAGTGCCTAAACAAACTGTTACTTTTGACTCTTTTACTTTACTCTTATTAAGTGAAGTAATTTACTATGCATCAGTTAGTTCCAACAGTTAGTTCCAATCATGTAATCTGATTGGATGAGAGCCATTCCAAGAGTTACATTTAGAGTCATGGCATTTATCCAGAGCAAAGTTCATTTTTATTTCATTATACAGTACATTCAAGCAGGTGAGGCTGGGATTTGAACCTTCACATCTGTAATTCTAAGGCCTTCACTACTGATCTACACTTTAAACACTTAATGAATGTTTAAAATCTACAATGCAAAAATCTGAGCTTTTAGAGAATTTTTCTTTAATTTCAGTGTTATTTTTTATTCTTAAAGACAAAAATCAGTTTTACGCACACACACTATGAAACACTGCCTTTTTGATGACAGTTTGTTAGCAAATCTCTATATATAGAAATATCTAGCATGTACAGTACTGGAAATGGAGTGAGAAATGAAACTAGAAGTGGAGTTTAATTGAGCAGGAAATGAAAATGAAAACCTATAAATGGAACTATAACCTGAACATGGATGTGAAACAGGATATGGAGTTGGAACTGGAAGATGGTCAGGGTGTTAAAATTGTAATTATTGTTGGAAGAAGAGTTGGAACTGGACCAGAGAAATGGTGTTAGAAGTGGAAATTGGAGTTAGAAATGTTGTTGGAATGAGAACTGTAGTGTTGTAATTAAAGCTGTCAAAGATTAATCCGATTTTTTAAAATACTCGGGCAATACTGGAATAAAGAAATGCATGACAAAGGAAACAGACAATGCACTTTTATATATCTCAAACCTTAACATTTAAACCTTAATTTAAATATCTCGAATGATAAACTCCTTGCAGTAGCAATCATATGGTGAAACCTGTCTGCTCTTATAGTGGTGACCAGGCCCGTTATCTCCTTTTCAACCTGGCTAGCACAATTAGCTAGCGCATGCTTTGGCAAAATGTTTGTTCTTGTTTTTAACACACCCAGAGTGAATAGGTGGAGTGGCCATTTGTCACTGATTACAGTATCACACACTCCTAGTTACAATATCACTACTGTAGCATAATTCTGATGCAGATTCCAAACATGGCAAAAGCTAAAATCTAAATTATGTTATTGAATGAAACCCTGCATCTGTATTTTAGATAAAAATTTCTGTGTACAATTCTGTGTTTAATCAGTATGTTCAGGATTAAGAGACAGTGCTAGATCCTCCTGTGAGTTCTGCGCTGAGCTCATTTTATTTTTTGTTTGTTTGTATGGCTTCATTCATTTGAATCACTTTAGCATTTGTCTAAATTTATCTGACACGTGTTCACTGATTTGTTTAGTTTAATATTAACTGTAGAACACTTTTTGCAACAGATGTAATGTTTCAACAGAAAAAAACACAAGCATATTTTACTTCCTGTTTTATCTTACTACAGGACATTACATAACTGAGTTTCTCCAGAAGTGCCATGGCTACTAGAGAACGCTCTGACAAAGCTCTTTTCATCACCAGAACGGCCATACAATCTGTAACAAGCACGCCTTTGTGATTAGACAAGGGGCCAATCAAGTGCAAAGAATGAAAGAATGGATGATTGAAAAAAAAAAAAAAACTTAAACATGAAGCGTCCATTAAACCTCGGGTGTTAAATCTACAATGTAAACACAAGTTAAGGCCTTCATTTCACTTTCACTCATAAATTTATATAAAAAAGTTATGGTCATTAACGTTAAACAAACTTGGAAGGTCAACTATAAAACTGTAGAAACACAGCAGGGATGCAACACTTGATACAGTAAGCAATAAAATGCTTACATTTATAGGGAGGGACTCAAATATAATAAAATGCGACTGCAGCGCTGACTGACGTGTACGTGAACAAAGCTTGAGGCAAGATAAATATTTGCTCTCCTGCAAGCTCAGACAAGCCTGGAGGATTGTATATGATTGAATTCAATACTGTAACTCAAACACAACTGAAATCTGAAGCTAATCTCTGTGCAGGGTGATAAAGATTGCCATGGGCCGCGGAATAAAAAACACCCATGCAGCGTTAAAGTAAGTGCCAGACACGCTAATTAGAAATCTGTTCATACAGATTGTACAGCTATAGAGCTCATGGTCAAGGTTCATACACATAAAATACATCACTGTTTGGGTAAAGAGTTTGGGACACAAACATCTATTAATTGCAAACCACTAGAAAAGAAAGCTTAAGAAAAAGCTTTTAAATGTACACCAAACAGCAGCACATCTGCCTCCAGTTAAGATTACTCAGTGCTGAAAAACATCTATAAACTTCTCTAATAGTTTCTTTGCAAACAGAGCTCTGAGCAAGGCTCGGCTGCAGGACAATGCAATAATAATATGGTGATAAATCATGTCGGAATACAATTCTCTACGACCTTTCTATGATTTTTTTTTACATAATATACTGATAAAAGACAAAAAATAGAAAGAAGAGAATAAAGGGATATGCAAAAAACTAAATTAGGGAATCAAAATGAAAAAAGGAAATTAAATAATGAGCAGATGGACTAAGATACAGCTCATATGACGTGCAATAATATGTTAATAATAATTATTATTTAAAAAAAAAAAGCAACCATGACACAAACACACTTCATGTGAGTGAGTTTTTTCTGCCAGTCACATCTCGTGATGCACACGTGTAGAATGAGGGCAGAGCGCCAACAAACATCAGCGCACAAACATTAAGAGACCTTAAAGTTTCTAACCTGAAAGGCAGGTAAGAGGCATTAGAGCCGGAGATTAAAGCTCGGTACGCTTCCTCTGGAGTTTTCTTCAGGTAAATCACCTGAGGGAGAGAAACAACACAATATTAAAATGCATATTCTTGAAAAATATAAAGCTTGTTTTACTTGCTTTGATTGAAAATACAAGCTGAACTTGCATAGTGACACCTATAATGCATAATAAAACATACATTATAAACCAATTAACCAAACATACAACCAGTTAACCAACTCCTCTGTATAATATAGAGCTGAAATGTGATACAAATAAGAAAATTTATACATGTACATGTGAATATATATGTGAACAAATAATTAAGCTCAAGCTGCATTCACACAAATGCCCATTTATTAGCATTTCCCTGCCACACACACACACACACACACAGAGACACAGACACACACACACACACACACACACACACACACACACACACACACACACACACACACACACACACACACTGTTAAGTTAAAATCTCTCACTGCTGCACTAATCAATGTGAAAGTGCTGTGATGAGGAATGTGTCAAAAAACTGGGATGCAGCACAGAGAGAGGCTCGGTTTCTCAAACCTGCACCACTTTACCACTGTGGAAACTCTCGAACTCTCTCACACGCACACACTCTCTCGCATCCTCGCACTCTCCTCACGCGCGCGCACACACTATCATACGCACGCGCGCGCACACACTCTCATACGCACACACACACACGCACACACTCTCATACGCACGCACGCACACACTCTCATACACACACACTCTCATACGCACACACTCTCATACGCACACACTCTCATACGCACACACTCTCATACGCACACGCACGCACGCAAACACTCTCATACGCACGCACGCAAACACTCTCATACGCACACGCACGCAAACACTCTCACACGCACGCACGCAAACACTCTCACACGCACGCACGCAAACACTCTCACACGCACGCACGCAAACACTCTCACACGCACGCACGCAAACACTCTCACACGCACGTACGCAAACACTCTCATACGCACGCACACACACACACACACACACACTCTCATACGCACGCACACACACACACACACACTCTCATAC
>JAAGKR010005145.1:0-53878 GCA_011419295.1 Clarias macrocephalus | reverse complement strand
CACCCAGGCATTTTGGACATGTAACCAACTGCAGTACTTAATCATTGCATACGTTAGTTTATATTATTATTATTTGTAGGAGCATAAATTAAATGTCAGAGTTTGTTAATTGAATGCATAGTTTACAGTATAGAATTTATTGTTGTCTAAGGTTTTATTGCTCAATGCAGCATGATCTGAATACAGAGAAATACATGCAAGAAAATCACCATCAATCAAAAATAAGTTCACGTGTGCGTATCAAAATCATGTTTTGTTTTTTGTTTTTAAATAATTGTGTCTGTCTAAACAAACAAATGTGATCAGTTTTTCAGATCAGATCTGAGTCACTTTCGGATGTGGTTCTAGATCAGACTATATCTGATACGCGGTCATGCGACCTGAATGAGAATGGACAGACTACGCTTCATGAGACTTTTTTGCCTCCGTGCATGCAGATGGCGCTGACCTCATCAGTCAGCACGGGCAGAGTGGGAATTTCACAGAACTGCTAACAATAGCTGCCAAAAAAAGCTAAAGCAAGGCGTCTGGCACATTTTTAGTCAAACACCTTTATCTTTACTTGAGTATTGAGTTTGTGTACTTCTGCAACCTCTATTCTATACCACAAGATTAGAATATACAGCCGAGTAACTGCCGTGGTGGAAATCCTGAAAACTATAAAGATAAGTAAGTCATTTACTGGCTAAAAGCAACGTTACAACGGTTTATTGAAACTTCTGCAGAAGGACCAGTCTCATACAGCAAACAGTTACAGCATGGAGCGAGGTGATTAGTTTCTCCCAGCCGTTACATTTTTCCATCCTCCAGAACAAAATACCAAGCATACTGTTTTGAAATGAATGAGTGACTTATTTTAAACAAGATGGCACGAGCAAAGGATCTATCGATTTGCGCGTGCATGTCATTTCAGCAGATAGAATCATCCTCATTAGAGTCCGATACGTCACATGTAATAATAAATGTGAACTGTCATGACAAGCAAATCCCGTCTGACCAAAAAATCTGAAATTGAGCAATATGGCTTGTATATTTGAAAAATCAACATCGGGGCTTATTCAACGTTTATTCAATAATTTTAGAGTGTTTTAATACTTTAAAACCAGTAATAAATATAGGAGCTTTAGACAAATCAGAAAGTAAACATCAGTATTTGTTGAATCGAATGCTCAAGAACCCAACTGAGTCGAATCGACAGTCTAGCTACGATTCACAGCTCTACCACCAGTGGCAAAAACCAAAATGAAGTGAATAAATAAATAAAACAAATTCCAAACTTTATAGGTCCAAGACAATTTTTTCTATGAAATCACAGATTTGAAAAAATATTAATTTGCGCACTCAGCAGCCTACTCTATATTAAAAGTGAAAAATGACATTTTTGCTATAAAATATTTAAGCACAATCTTTAAAATGGGTCAGGCTAGTTATTTTGAAATAACAAAAATGAGCAATCACTAACATCACAATTAAGATGTGAGATTCTTACTCATCTCATCTTAAAAAGTACCATACTATTTTTGGAATCCATGCTAAGCTTATTAGAGTGAACTGTAACGGTATGAAAACTAAGAGAGGAACGAGCTTTCCCATAATTCTTGGTTTGCACGAGGGTCTTCTTCCATCTGTCAGCTGGCACAGGGGAATGCACCAGCGTCCTCTGAAAGGGGTGTGGGATTGAGCACCATTGTCTCCCTGTACAATGGTGCGAGTGAAAGGCTTTTGCAGCAGTCTTAGCGGCAGCTCCCGCTGTATCTATGGTAACGGAATCTGATCTGCATTTGTGTCTGTGCTTGGCCGGGATCGCGGTAGTAATGTGGACTGGGTGGGGGGGATTACCACTCGTGTCGCCAGGGTATAACAAGCACAGTTCAGATAACAACTGATTCATTTGTCATCTTTAACACGACAGTGTTCTCAGACATGTGCACGTGTGTGTATGAGAGCATTCGGATTGTGTGAATCATCCGTACTCTCGCTTTTCAGTGCTTGCTAACTAACCCGTGGTATTAGGTTGGACGAAGCAGCCTCCTACAACATCACACTGACGAATGTAGAATCAAGATGATAAAATTACATTATAAAATGCAAGAAAAGCTGAATGCTTTATACAGTATCACAGTGTGAAATCCTGCCTTGGGTAATTTTTTACATATTTATACATAAATAAAATGCATTTTATGTTTTTCTGAGCATCGGCTTCTTGATATATTCTCCCAGTAATTTGAGAACTACCGCCACACCAGGCCACTCAGGAATAAAAGCTTACTGGGCTTTTAGGGTAAAAAAGACCCAGCAGATGGTAGGCCTCTTTAGAGTGGAGGGCAAAAAAATCCATCCGTGTATTACTCTGGCCCCAGACATCTACGGAAGACATCGGATACAATTTCACAACACAGTCAGCGGAGTGGAATCTGCCTCAATGAACGCAAAGACATCTGCATGTGGACAAACCGCTCGGGTATTACGTAAAAGGGAAGATTTTAATAGCACCTCTTGAACGAAGCAATAATAGTTCCTGCTATGAAATAAGGATATGTTCCTGAAATCACCGTATAGCAAGTTCCCCTCTTTCTGTCGGTTCACATTTGTTGTTATTCTTTATTTCTGTGTTTTTGGTTTGTTCTTTGTCCTGGTTGTCACATGTGATGTTCAAGTCTTTATTTGCATTTGAAAAAAGATAGAAGTTAAATAAGTGAAACACTTACAGTTCTAATAACTCATAATATAAATTCAACTGTTATAAACATGCAATAATAATAATAATTATTATAAAATATACTGCTATAATCAAATTGACATTCCTTACTATCACAAATGTGCACTTTCAATATCACTGTACTAATAGTTATTATTAAATAATATGTTATGTTGAGCAAAGTTTAAATTTTAAATGACATTCATTCACTATGTATGCTGCTCATGCTGCTTATTACAGTATACCAGGCAACCTACGGCACAAGGCGGGGCACATCCTGGATAGGGTGGCAACCCATCATAGGCCACAAGCACAAACACACACACACACACACACACACACACACACACACACACACACACACACACACACCCAATCACACACTGCAGACAATTTGGAATTGCCAATCAGCCTACACCACAGGTCTTTGGACTGTGGGAGAAAACCAACCAAGCACGGGGAGAACACACAAATTCCACACACACACACACACACACACACACACACACACACACACACACACACACACACACACACACCAGAGGTAAGATTTAAATCCACATTACCCCCTAAGCCTCCATGCCTATATGACATTTTTCTACTTTCTCTTTTGGCTGCTCCCTGCCACAGCGGACCATTTGTCTCCATCTATCTCTGCTTACCACACCTTTTGTTCATCACTCCTCCTGCATGTCCTCCCTTACCATGTCCCTAAACCTCCCCTTTGACCTTCCTCTTCTCCTCCTGCCGGGCTGCTCTATCTCTAACCATTCTCCTCCTGATATACCCCTCATCCCTCCACTGCACATGTCCAAAGCATCTTAATATGGCCTATCTAACTTTATGACATTCCTTATCTTTAATTATTGTTTATTATTATTTGATAAAAAATTATACAATTCCAGAGATATATATATACCAAAAAGCATCTTAGTGACTTTTCCATTTAAGGGAATGTGAGTTATTGGGTTACACAGTATGTGTGTGTGTGAGCCAGCCATGCAGCCAGAGGCGTTGCTAGGATAAGCAGGCCAAACCACGCCCCCTTGCCTCACATACACATACTCAGACTCAGGAAAGGTGAATGTACCTACTGTATCTCAGGAACCCTATGGCCAAATAAGCTGTTTTTAATTATTTTTCCAAGGGAAAACTGATGCATCTGCACATCCATAGTCTCCAGCAATTGTCTCTAGTTTATTATTATTTTCTTTAAAAATACTAGTTATACAAGGAATACCTATTTAGAGCTGTGTGTTGACAGGAGCAAACTTGTCTGGCACATGTTCCCCAATATGAAGTGAAACTTTTCAACAAAAATTAATTATGTATTTTTATTAATTAAGAAACACAAAAGGAAATTGTTGATAAATAATTTGTATTTTATTAATAGGAGTCAACCAATTCAAGAAGTGGTTTTAATAGAAAATACAGTAATTCCCGCGTTGTGTTCGGCTACATCACACCACACTGCCGCTGATCACTATATTCCCCTCACACTCCATCAGGTTTTATTCCCTAACTGCGAAATTTGTCAGAAATGCATTGAGGATAATTCAACGCCACACTGTACCTTGGTGCCACTGTAGAAGTCATCGGCAGCGGTGGCGTTCATGAAGCTCTCCTGCAGATGAACGCTGGTGTCGATGCCCCCGGGAAGCACTAGCTTTCCTGTGGCGTCTATCACCTTGGCACCGCCTGGGATCATCAGCTCTTTGCCCACCTGCTGAATGATGCCATTCTCGATGTACACGTCCGCTTCCTGCGTGAAGTCATCATTCACCACTTTGCCTCCCTTTATGAGGATGCGCAACGTCGCCGGACCAGCAGACATGATTCCACCTTTCAGAGACCAACCGCTGTAGGATTATACTGAAACAGATAAAAATGTTTCTGCTTGTGAAGACGTTTATACCAGTGTTCATTATGATATGGACCAAATGAGCAAAAGCACTCTTAACAAACATGTACAATACTTGTTGAAATGTACTACAAGTAGTCTAATAATAGGTTTGGGAGGCAATTTTCCAAATTCTAGCATTCCTGTGCAGTGAGGCTTGCCTTAGAAAAAAAAAGTCTGGGACTTCTAAGAAGAAAAGCCAGGTTTAATTCCACAGAGTATAATCTCAGTTTAGACTGGGATTTCAAGCACCGCTATAATAAAATCTAATTACTGCACTAGCCACTGGCTTGGCCAAGGACTGCAGCAAATCGATATTACATGAATGCGAATATAAATCATCAGAATTACTACATTTAATGCTTCATATTGCTAATGATGTGACCCAAAGGCATGATGATAATAAACAAATCAAAAAATCGTCCAGTGGTCCAAACAGCAGCATCAGCACTTACAAAGAAATGGTGATGCAGCAAGTCAGGGCAGTTCTGACCCATATCGTACAGAGTAAAGTGCAGAGGCGTGGCAAAGCTTTTGATCCATTCGGCTGTGCAAGCCCTGGTGCGAGCAGGATGAAGTCATGGAAAGAGGGTACAGTGTACAGAGTAACACACACCCCAACCCCCCCTTCTATACACCCCTGACTGGGTGAGGAGGAGGGTAGCCAAGGGAGCTGGTGGGGATGGGTGTGTCATCTCTCCTCTGTCTGAACTATATTAAGCAAGCAGCAGCAGCAAAGTCCACATGCTACGTCCATCCATGTCCTCACAGAAGACCTTAGAGACAAATTAGTCACACATTTGTTCCTCGCCACGGCTCACACAGGCAGATTTTTTACCATGACCCACTTCTCAGTTCAGCTCATTCCATGCACATGCACTACAAGAACAAACCATAGCCAAGTGATTTATGGTGCCTGCATTCACTTACAATAGTGTGAGAAAAAATGATCATGTGTAATGATCTTGTATATAATTCATGCTTTCTTTGCATTAAAATTTTTTCATGATGTGGCAAGGATTTGTTTTTTCCTCCTGATGGCAAAGAGAAATCTGCATGAGCTCTGTGTGTGTGTGTATAAGTCGATGTGAAGCTGCATTCCACATGGATGTTATGATAGAGCAGATCTCACACACAAAGAGGGTGGCCAAGCCCTTCCACTAAACAGAGACATGCATGACAGGATGCATAGCACACATCCTGATAAACGAATGACACCGGATCGTAAAAACAACCGTTAAGAAAAGGCGTCCATTTTCTTTTTCATTTTTTTATGAGGGATGGATCAGTGAGATTAGGTTGGACGGCCATAGAGGGTCATCAATCATGTTTATAGCTCTGCTCCCATTCCTGAGGAAAAACTAAACACTGTGCTGCATCTCAGTCCAAACATTTATGATTTGATTAACATTTACAACGAGTGCGCAAATCCTGTCACACCCGGATTGAGGGCGGATCTCCGGATGGAGACGGATCTGAGCGTAGAAACGGACCAAGCCCTGATGGCAGCCGTTTACAGAAAACAGGCTCGAGACGTGCAACTGTCACCGAGGCAGCGTCCTCCAAAACATCCTAACTCCGAAAAGCTTTACTTAGACAGTATTCGTAAACCTCTTACCTCCTTTGTTATATTCCCAGGAGCAGTGTTTCAGTGGTGTGTGACGATAACGCTGACTGACACCCGCAGGCAGACGCAGGCAGATGCTCCCGGCCGCTCCAGCTTGGAAAACCTTACGTCCGCAGCATCCACACAGCGCGAGCCGCTAGGCGACCAATCACAATGCAGAAAACCGAAGATGGCCGTAGCAGCAGCCAATCAAAACGCAGACTGGGCGTGGCCTGTCACCCTCGGTATGTACCATTGTGCATTTTCAAAGAGGGGGGGATGGGTTTTGAGACGAGCGTTCATACATAGACATAGTGTTGGGGTTAGCTTGAGCTAAGACGAGAAACGTGGGGATAATCATTAAGATTGATTTCTTACACGAATATATGACAGCAGTATCAAATAAACCAGTGAAATATGACAAGAACTCAGAATTGAGCGTGTCGAAAAGCAGAACAAGTGCGAATGTTGAAATGACACCTGTAGTTACCTCAGTACCTCAGCAGCTTTAAATCATTCATCTGCATTAATATTTATACAAACCCATAATCAGATGTCATCCCAATTAATCTCGTATGTCTTCAGTAAAATTTCTTTAACAAACCTTGATTTAATGATTTAAGAAAAAACTAATTAAATACAAAAAAAAAAACGATACAATGCATTCTTCCAGTGAACAGTTAATAATTATAGAGAAGAGTATATGACTAACATACACAAATTACATAGATAGATAGATAGATAGATAGATAGATAGATTATATGGACAAAATTATTTGGTATATAAGTACATATTATTGAATTCTATATTTTTATGTTTAGATATTATATATAATTATATTATTGAATTCGGGTGTTTTAATCATGCCCCTTATCCCCAGTGAAGGGTCGAAGAATATCACATGTTTCCTCCGAATCATGTGACGCTAGCTCATGTGTTACTGCAGTGAAACACACTTGGAGGACAATGCTATCCGCTTCTTTCGCTTGCGTGAGCTAACAGCCATCCCGCTGAGAGAGCTCGGCCACTCAGCTCTCTCCCTTGGCCCCGGATGCTTCAGCATCACCTGGGAAACTAACTCGCAATCCCTGGATGACAGGGTAAGCACTTAACCCCTGCGCCACTCTGCGGTCCCAGTGAAGGGCAATATTAATGCTTCAGCATACCAAGTCATCTTGAACAATGCTATGCTCCAACTTTGTGGTAACAGTTGTTGAAGGTCCTTTTCTCTTCCAACATGACAGTGCCCCAGTGCACAAAGCAAGGACTAAAAAGAAGTTAGGTGTGGAAGAACTTGACTGGCCCACACAGAGCCCTGACCTCAACCCCACTGAGCACCTTTGGGATGAACTACATTGGAGATCGGGCGTCGCCAGGCGTCATCAGTGCCTGACCTCATAAATAAGTGCCTGACCTCTACAGAATAAATGGGCACGAAGTTCCACAGAAGCACTCCATAATCTTGTGGAGTTGAAGAATGGAAGAATAATAGAAGCTGTTACAGCTGCAAAACGGAGACTCTATATTGAAATACATGTACTGTGTTTGGATACAATGTCAATGCAAGTTTGGCCAAATACTTTTGTCCATATAGTGTAGGCCTAACAATATATCTTCTCTATAAAACAGAAATTCTGTTTGTTTGGTGGCCAGGCGCATGTGTTTGTAGGAAGTTCCATCACAGGCGTTCCTCACCAACTGTAACCGTAGGCAGTGTCTTCTATGGCGAAAAGGAGTATGTCAGGCCGAGCTCATAGCTACCGAAACGCCAGATGAGATGTGAAAGTAAGAGCTGCCCAAACATTGGAGCAGCATGAGAGAGTTGACCACACACTCCATTCGCTGATGATGGTAGCACGCAGGCATCAGGATATGCATGTGAGTCGCGGGTACACATACAGTATACATACTGTCATGCATGTCTCAGCAACACATACCTGAAATTTCATCACTCTTATAACATAGTATAACATACCCGTAATGATTATTTTGAACACATTATTAAGGATATATAATATATTGTTTAACTGATTATACTTACATTTCTTGTTGTGAAACAAGAAATTTAAAGTGCCCTGTTCTCATACATTTTCTGTGGTGGGAAAACTACAAGGGACTTTCATGTCAAATCGGGACTTTTTTACAACCCTTTTTCAAAACGAGTCATTTTTCTCACATTTGTGATGAAATTTCTCAGGAACAAAAAAATAAAAACGATTGACTTTTACAGAAGACGTCAAGCTCAGTACGATGATGAGACTCTTAGAAACAGTAAAACATTTAGATGCAAACATTTTAAAGATATGCGTATGTCTATGAATGACGATCCCGGCCAAGGTGGCTTAGAACCCGCAGCAGTCCTCATGAACATTCAGCGAGTGGAACGTTTGATTCTTTGGGATAACTTTAATACCTTATGGCGTAAGTGTGGAAGAGACACATCTTTCTGTGGGTACTGTACACACAATCATACAGTGACAATATTTATACATCACAGGAAGTCAGCTGGGAGTTTTTGCTACATCCCCGTACAGTCATGACCTTGCTGCAAGCCTTTTATACAGTACATGTTTTGGCCAGGAAAGGAGTTCCTGGGAGGCCAGCTTTTCAGACGTAAAGCAAGCAGTCCGTTCATGGCTCCGGCATACTGATAAAACAGACTACCTTGATGATATCCAAGCACTAGTGAAAATACAGTAAGTTCATTAGTGTAGCAGGGGTTTATATACAGAAATACAAGTAGTTTGTACTCTCATAACTGTTTTGTCATTCTGTCCAAACAAAGGTCCCGGTTTGACTTGAACACCCCTAATTACTGAATGATATAAAGCAATGACCTTAAGACCGCTTTAATTTTAATCTGTTTACTATTAGTCTTACATTCCATAGTATTTATAGCAGTTTCTAGTTATTACAATTGAAATATTAAACACATTATTATAAACTTGTGATTTGACTTGAACCAGAACTACTTTCAGAGCTGCTGATGTAGAAATTTAATTAACAGCTTCTAACCAGTCAGAATTCACGGGAGTAATAATAAAAATAAAATAAAAAATAGCATATGATTAATGTATAACATTTATAATACACA
Source organism: Clarias macrocephalus (assembly GCA_011419295.1). NCBI lineage: Eukaryota > Metazoa > Chordata > Actinopteri > Siluriformes > Clariidae > Clarias > Clarias macrocephalus. The sequence goes on along the minus strand of JAAGKR010005145.1, from coordinate 44,579 downwards.
CAATCACATGAGGAGTTTGTTCTCACTAAAACCATAAAAAACTTACCATTTCCTTTTCCTGGTTTTCATTTAATAATTTTTAGGGATATGAATATTTTTTCCAAAAATGCTTTTGAGAATAATTTTGCTGTTACTGAAAATATGATTAATAAAAACAAATATGTTTTTCCATTTAAAAAAAAAAGTAAAATTCAGTATTTAATATACAGTACAAGCGTTTTTTTTATGTATTCTCTTGCAAGGTGCCATTATTTCTAGAGCTGACAATATTAAATCATTCAAGCCCAGACAACGTCCAGGTTTTCCCCTCTTTGTCTTTGCAGTAAAGCAAGAAGTCTAACATATTAAATAACTTGCACATTGTGTGGCCACTAAACTAAATGCTAAATCATCACGAATGCCTCAACCATGCTGGTTTGTGGTCTTAAATAAACTTAATTTGCTGCTTTGTCATAATATATATTAAAATAGGTTAGATGACTTGTTCTTGCAGCTCTAGTCAAATACTAGGTTAAAGTTTGAGAACATTTGAGGTACATGGAAAATTTGTGTAAATATGAGTTTCCTCCAAACCAGTTCTCCAAATATAAGCTCTTGGAAGGTCTGAGGTTTTGAAAAGGCAACCACTTAGAGACTTTAAACTGTTTTGTTTAAGAATGTTGGCACGTCTGCCATTACAAGGATATAGAATTATGGAAACTGGTTGTGCTCCAGCGTCTCCTGTGCAGGCTGTAAATGGACGCATTTATGAATTAAAATAACTGTTGCAAGAAAAAGGTTTTTGCTGTTAGAAGTGTTGCTTTTACTCAAGGGAAAAGGTGATTTAAAAAAAAAAACAGCTGCTTTTTGCACAAAAAACAATACATTTATTCAAGTGTTCTCCAGCACAAGTACATAAGGAGCCTTTTTTCTTAGTTCTGGGCACAAAACAGAAGAGAGAGGGAGTAGAGGTGGAGAATGACTGCTACATCTGCTGTATGAGCTGATCTCAAAATGAGAAAAGGTATGAAAACAGTTATGACACAAAAGAGGTCACACTAATTAACAGTGTCACTGAGGAAAAAAATATACAGTGCTCTCCAGAATCACTGGCATGATTCATGAAAATGAGCAAACCTTAATTTATAAAAATATTGTGCAATATTTTGAGCTTAAACCTACAAAAAAAAAGTAGTGCATTTTTTAAATTTTCTACAAAATCTTAAATATATTGTGACACCTGACATGGACAGAACTGCAGCACTGTGACTGTTTTCTAAATGTCTGACAAGGATGGAGACACCGGTAGGGATCTGGGACACTCTTCCATGCAAAACACTTTTGCGCCTGAGATCATCAGCGATGTACTGATTTTGCAGTGTAGTTGTTTGCCTCACCATTTTGGTAATCAATCTGTGAACAAGGCCAAATATTCTGGCAGAAATACCAGGAATTAGACTGAAGTATCGTAATAACTATTAGAATTCATGATGTTGTCAATCTTCCCGAACCATGGATCATAATATGCCCCAAAACATCAACGATCCCAATCATACATTTTCACATCTAAAAGAAAAGAAAGAAATTTGAGCTTGACCTTTTGACTGTTTCACCATCCTTTGCCTGGTTGTGGACTAGAAATGCATACAGGTCTGAATTATGGAATATATTCAACTCTTTCAGGCATTTTTATGTTCTAGCCCCAGCAGTGTTTAATGTTTTTTTTTTTTATTACTTATTATCAGTGGCGGCCGGTTTTACTTATTATCAGGGCGCCGCCCCCCCTTAAAGTCAGGCAGAGAAGAATGCTACTTTAACATGTAATTATTTAACATAATAATTATTTATTTTAATAATGAAATAAAGTCATTTAGTCATAATATTCCGCTGTATTTCTTAATATAATTTATTTGCAATTTCTTTAAAAATCGAAACTGTATTACGTTCATTTGTGTTCGTGTACACGGGGCGCCGGACAAACGAGTGTCTATGTAGGCACGTAAATTTTTGAAAAGCATGTGACCTGAGGCTGAGCTCTGATTGGATTTTGTCAAATCATCCTTCAGGCGCACCACTGTGCGCCCTGAACGCTCCCACTTTTGTTCTTAGCGAATAAATATTGTTTTTAAATATTTGGGCTCATGTGATGGGACCATTCTCAGCGAGTCTTTTCCAGCACTTCTTACGGCAAGCGGAACTGCTGACTGCATGCGATGTGAGTCATGCTTTTATTTTATACCAGTAGTAATGATGCGCAATCACCTGATAAATGGCGATTTACAGGCGAGTATTAAAAGTTTTATTTTTATTTTGTTTAAAATAAAATAAAAATACATTTTTGCACCAGCCGCCACTGCTTATTATGTTTGTTTATATATTCATACCTGATTTGTTAGGGTTAACTAACATCTGTCTTTTCTGCATCTATCAGAAAACCAAGACATGTTAAAGTCAACAACACAGATCCATTTTTTTTTATAATTTGTTTCCATTTATTAAAACATTTCTTGGGGCTGTCAATAATTTTGGCACGTTTTTAAAAATATGAAATTCTATTATTTAAAAATAGTTCCAATAAGATTTTTGTAAGAACAAATATAAATAATCCTATTGTTTGAGTGGAAAAAATAAAAAATGATTGTGTAATACTGTACTTATTTAGAGATTTTTGCTCATACTTATGAAGGGTGCCAATAACTCTGGAGGACACTGAGTATATATATATATATAAAGTATGTATATACTGTATATATATAATAAGGATATACAGGAAACTGTTACAATAGCAAACAAATAGGCCACCAAAGCCAAAAATATAAAATAAACAATGATTTAATAAAAAATAAAATAAAATAAAATTAAAAGTTGGAGGGCTGGATATATGCCACGGAATGTAGGACTTAAAAACAATGTTGCCTTGATAATAAGCAAATACATGTTAACAGCAAGATCAATTGATTACAATTCTTTTCTTACTTCCCAATATGAGTACATGATTTTTTTTCCCACAGATAAGCACCAACTACAGCAAGATCTATTCTAAAACAATATAAGAATCTTTTCATCATTTTTTTCAAGTACAAAGTTAAAATGCCTTTGTTAATATATTTATATGAGAGAGTAAAATAATAGTGCTTTTCCAATACTAAAAGAAACATAAAAACAGTCATTGTCAAGACAAGTTTGTCCAAATAATACATCATTTTCAATTTGATAAAATGTTTAGCACCTTAGGAAACACCTACAATCCCCCTTTTAGTATTTATAAAAGAATTAAATGCAAATTAAAGAGACTTGATTTGTATGTAGGGCTGTGCAGTAAAGACGGAAGTGTCCATCTACTGTTAAAATCATTCTTTTGCTTTCCTTATTCAATGCATGACATTCAAATATGAAACACCAAAAGGTCCTCCTCCCACCCCACTGCTCCATAGCTTATGTCAATTTTTAAAGTTGCAGTTATGTTAATTATCCCTCTCTTTGCAATGTGAGACTTTTTGAATCCATGATATATATTAGCACAGAATTATATTTGTACATCTCATAGGTAATTTTAAAACGAACACAGCAACAAACATATTCTATGTACAAAATGTACAAAAAATATGGGCATCGATATCATTTAGAGAATACACAAGGAGTACTGAACTAAGGAGTAAGTAACTAATGAAAATAAAATGTAAAAAAGAATAAAATAATAATAATAATAAAAAACAATTACATTTTTTGTTTCTGTAGTCTGATTTATGACAATTGGCCAATTTGAAAATCTGTACTAAGCAGAATAATTTAAATGCACACAGACTTTTTTCTAGAATTCTAAACAAATTCACAGACTCTCAAAACTCAATCATGATATAGGGCTATGATAATCTAAGTTCAGCACTGACTGACAGGTCAGCTGCATACACCGTCTTAATTTCGACTAATATAAACTGGCCACTGCAGTTTTCCCGGGATAGACTCCGGAGTCGCTGCGACCCTTGCCAGGATAAAGCATTAGATTAAAGGGAGAAACTAAACATCACTATTGACAACACGAGAGAAGCATCAGTTCAGCTGTAGAAAAGAAATGACCTGATGGGATATCTAGAGAACATACTTACTGTACGGCTCATATACGCACTACACTGAGAGCAGACAGTAACTTTCCTAACGTGAATTATGACGAAACATCACTGTAGCAGATGAGGACGTGGGAAAGGGTGGCTTTTTTTCATGTAGCCAATTCACCAGAGTGACAGGTGAATCTCTCCCCTATCCTACTAACCCATTCTTTCACATCTATTGGCACAGCCCTACTGTACAGAAATAAAAAGAACTACCTCATATATATAATGCTAAGAGCATTTCACATCATAGACCATAACAAACAATTAAAATTAAAAAAAAAGATTCACAAGAGTCAAGGAGAAATATTCCAAAAAATTTTAACCGAAATAAAAAGAAGTATACATATACAAAAGTGCTTGGTATTGTTGGTAACACAGCACAAAACAATTAGCTATAAAAAGGTAGAAGAACATTGTGAAGCCGCACCATTGTTAAAAGTGTTGCACCTGACTGAGGATAGCCTGCGAGAGGCACTATAGAGAGGGGTTCAGCAGGCCAGGAGCAAACCCAACACCGCCCTCCCTGCGACCGCCACGCATGCTATGAGTTGTACAGTAATGATTCCGGCTTGTGTGAAGCTAGGAAAAAAAAGTAGCTTGACACAGCCTTCTATCTCAAGGTATAGAGGAGAAAAAAAACATCACGGCCCATGTGGCAGGGCAGCAGGTTTTGTGTGTGCATGGATGCAGGAAACTGACCTCAGTGACTGCGAGGCTGAGGTTTACACAGAGCACCAGTACGTTATTGTAAAAAAAGGCTGTAAAAGATATAAAATGAGATGTGGCAGACCTGGCTTGACGAATCTTGTTTAGAGTCACTTTCTGATGTTTTTTTTTTTCTTTTTAAACCTGGCTAATGGTCTAAAGGTGACCACATCTAGTCTGAAGTAGTAGCACCACATGAGTTGCAATGTTTTTCACCACCTTGAAGCACCATATTGTCACCTATTACAGTAGTACCTTTAATTACCATTGTGTATAGAAACTGTGAACAAAGAGGTATTTGTGATGTGGTGTTTTGGATTGGTTAAGACAGAGCTCCCCTGACATGGAAGAGAAAGACACCATTTTTCGTCTGCAAATTTTTTGTTGTTGTTGTTGTTGTTTTTTGCTCTCGCCAAAGGCTCAGTTGCTCAGAGGAAAGGAAAGGCGAGCGTTCAAGCAGCTCGTTCAACCTGTAGCCCAACCTAGCCTGATTGCTGAAAAGTCCCTCACTCAGACTTTCCATAACTTATGATGGTGAAATGAATGATCTACTTTTTTTCCATTATTTGTCTCTCAATGCCTTGATAGGAGGCCCCATCTCAAGTATAGCTTGCACACATAAATCAATTCAAATTCTGGATAACACTGCTAAAAAGTAAAATGAATTACCAAAAACAAACAAACAAAAAAACAATTAAATAGAATAATAAAAAAAAAGAGTCAAATATTAAAAAATGAAATACGGTGAAATACCTACTTTGATGTTTATGTTGTAAATAATATACAAGGCTCTTGTTATTTCATACACCAGTTTGGGATTCTCGACTCCTCGCTGCGCTCACTTTCACACGCAGGCGAAATACTCTTTGAGTGGTGCAAACAGGTGGCGGATGACCGGGACACTCCACGAGCGACCTAGAAGCCTCTGTCTCGCCAATCGACTCATGTTGGACACGTCTGTGTAGTGGACGGGAAAGCCAAATATCCTGAGGGACAAGAATTCAAAAAGGGAGAACGATTGGAATGAGGCTTCGGTTCTGAATTTATATAGTAGTGCAATAGTGTATAAAGCTCTATAAAACTATGTTGAACTTTGCTTAGCGTTAATCTAACATGATTCATGTTATTAGTTCTTCACAGAAAATGACATCCTATGCATTATAAACTTCAAAACTCCATATGTTCCTGGGAGTCAATTAATAGACTGGATGATGACGATCACCAGACATGTTAATATCAATATTTATACCACAGCTCAGTTAAACGTTCAAATTTGATTGGTCAGAAGGTGTGCGATATGCTATATAATGGCTCAGACTATATTTCCAGCTGAATTTACTCAAATGCTTCAGGAAATTTGTTTAGTTTTTAATGTTACATATAATCAATACAAATGTAATTAAATGAACAAATCATGGGTAGTTACTATGTAAAACCATTGTAATGTATGTTACAGAAACTTATTACAGCATACTGAAACACATTTCCAAATCTTTAAGGAAGCAGGGTCATAGCATCCCTAGGGCAGACAGGGTTAACAGATCAGGGCTTGAACCCACAACCTTTTGATTAAGAACAAAGAGCCTTAATCATTGAGCCTCCACCGCCCTACCCATCCTCCAGTTGTTTTTAGTTTACAAGACCTTTCTACACTGAGGAAAAAAATGCAACTGTTTTGGTATTGTCCATCAGACAGGCCTTGCTTGGGTTAAACAATAAAATTTGGGTCTGGAATTTGTGCCAATTAAAGAAAGTGACATTTAAATTGATTCTACTTCAACATACTAATGCAATGAGTGATAATCTTATAAAGAGTAAAACAAAGTGGGATTGGTTAAGTAATGCAATCATTTTTTAAAGCAGACATTTATTTAATATCTATCAAAGAAGTGTCGAGTGTTTTGCAATGGTCATGGTGCTTTGCATAGTTTTCTAGCATGAAGTCTTCAGGAAAAGAGGAGCTTAGGAGTCTTGCTTAAATGGCAAGCTGAGGTCTAAGAGAGAAAGAGTGAGAGCAAGAAAAAAGGAAACGCTGTTGAAGGAACAACAACCATGCAAGGCATTTTTATCTTTGCTAGAACATTAAGCGTTAACAGGAACAAACTTGGTGAGCTGCTAAATTGTCTTTTTAAAAGTTAGAACATGTCATTCAACACTTTTACTGCTGGCAGATCAGTGCTGTAGTACGGTAATTATTCACGCCAGGCCATGCATTGATATGAAAATAATCCACTTCGGCTGGTAATGTCACTCCACTTCGAAACATGTAGTTATTTTCATGTTTGTCATGTTATTCCTTACATATGTGGTCAGTATGTTTATTTACACTATTTAAATCAAATGTACATTTATTTTTGCTGCTTTGCATGTACAATAGATTGATTAATTCACATATCAGTCTTTAATAAAATTTTAAATAAATTTTAACTTAATAAACGAGCAAGGACTTGATGTACGGGTAGTATGCATGCGCTTTGTCTGCCGAGCGCTACGTGACCATAACTGAGCCAATGGTTCTTCTCTTGCATGCACTGCGGGATTATAGGCAATCGTGTACTGTTTATTATAACATCGTGACTATGTGTATGTGCGCACAAAGCAAAAGCAATTGTCATTAGAGAGATTCCTTGTTAAAGATCCAGAGTCTCTCTCTGTCAGAAAGGAGTTAGTGTGTGTGTGCGCGCACGGATGCGAGTGTCATTAGAGAGGTTCCTTGTTAAAGAAGTTATCCCAACAGAGCAGTGTTTCTGTTAGTGTGTGTGTGTGTGTTTGTGTGTATGTGTGTGTTTGTGCATGCACACGCATGTGTTTGTGAAAGTCGTCCTACACAGTAGCCCCCTCCCTCCTGCTAAACCTCTCATCACAAACACACACATGCACACACACACACACACACACACACAAACGGAAACACTGCTCTGTCGGAATTCTTGTCAAAGGTAAAGTGCAGGTTAATATGTTTTATTTTTGCTTTACATTTTGGATTCATTCTTTTTATATTAATATTTTTGGGTTGTGGAATGAAGCATCAGAGTTTCCACCATTTCTTATGGGCGAAATTTGCTTTGATATATGAGTATTTGGATATATAAACATGCTTCCGGAACAAGTTATGCTAGCAAGGTTTAACTGTATAGCAAACCGAGTATGCATGTTTGGGGAGGTGAGCAGAAATTAGAGAACCCAGACAGAAACTCTGAGTGCGGGCTCAAAGCCTTGAGCTTGGAGATGGCAGTGTCTCCCAATACTCCAAAAATAAGTATAGTACTCTTCTAAAAATCTTTGAAATTGGACAAATTTACCACACTGGACATAGCCTGTTTTACAATAAGACCTTTCGTGTTTATTATTTTGAAGAAAACTCTACGATTATGAGTTTGTCTTTGCGTCCATCATCTAGGAAAACCAGGTCATCCCTTTGAAAAAGTCTACATTTATATTACTGTAGGCAAGACAATTGACCATTCTGCACATTTGTATGTCTATTTTTCAAATCCATGTTTTCAAACAGTTATACTCTTGAATGAAAAATCGTTTTATACCTTTCCATCTCAGTGCACCACAGGATGTCCTCTTTTTCATTCATGTAAACAGGGAAGTGCTGATCTTTGCCCTGCTTAATGGAATTCGACCGAGTGGTGATGGTCCTCACTTTATCAAACTGAAAAATAAGACCTAAATTTAACTCTTTTTCACAGTTATGTTGAAAATGTGTGAACTTGGTATTTGCCCGTTCAAGATGTTTAAGGTCCAGTTCTACCTTTGCAGTCCTGCCATGTTCAAGACAGTCTTGCAGGTCCAGTTTGTCAGTGTTCATGGCAGTCAGAGGTCTACGTTGAGGAAAAACAGATTGAATGTGAATTGGAACGAGACATAGGGAAGTACAGAGGAACAGCTGCTCTGCGTTATGGTAAGGAGAATTTGTGGAGAATGGTGAGATGAACCGAGGGAAGGTTTCGGCATGAGCGCTGTTTCTTCCCTCACCATTCTTGAACCAACCTGTTCATGCCAGGAAGGTTTCCCCAGAAGTAGCGAGCACGATGGGCAGCAGACACTTCCTTCGCATCAATCATCACTGGGTTGCACTGATATGAAGAATAGAGACAACAGACTTTGATTTTTTTGTTTTTGTAGGGCAACTCTCAATGATCCTTTTTACTATGATGCTTAAGGATTATATTTCACTGATGCTCAACTTATAATCTAACATACAATCACATAACTAGGGAAGTGCACTGGAGAGACACCAATGAGACACATCTAGACTAGAGAGACAATATGAATTAAAATTGTTTGCTATGTTTTAATTTCCATTAATTGTCATAATATCTTTAATCTATTCAGATGAACTCATGAGCTTAACTGCCTGATACTTCAATTTGTGGAATCAAATTTTTATCTTAAAGAAAGCTTGTCTTGTTCTTCTAATGTGTCCTGTCAACTCTTTTTCTGTCAACTGTCAAATCAGTTAAACAGACAACTTCAAAACCCTTAATGAATACTCAAAAACTTTCAAACGTGTAACATTTGTCCGTAACACAGCTGACAAAATATTTATTTTTATTAACATATTTAACAAGTCATTAAAAATTAAGTTTGACAACTTATGAACTTAACTCATACATAATGTAAACATCTAGCTTCTTTATCAAAAACGAATACTGATTTCTATAATTCCTTTGATTCCTATAATTATAGAATGACTCATAAGCATGAAGTATAAAGAAAGCCTGTGTGAGAAAAAAACATAAAAGAACTCTCTTCTTTCTGATGGATCTATTGTTCTTTTGTCTTTTGCATACAGCTATTTCCATAAATAGATGTGTTCAACACACACTGTGTTTGTATTTTATCATGGGAACAGAATGATAAGAACCGTTAGGACTATTTTGGGGCTTAAAGAGACACAGTAGGTCCATAAGTCTGCCACTTGGTGGCAGCAAATGAACGGTTTATTGCTCACTGCCAAGATACACGTCGTCCAACTTGAATGTCACAGAACCCTGCATAAAAATCCAGTCCTTAAAACCTTAAGACTTCATGTGTGAGTAAGTCTGCGTTGTGAGTATAAGCAAACACACCTCTAAAAAGCGAGAGATGTCCCTCTTGTCACTGACCCCCATGGCCACTACGTTCTCAAAAAGCCAGAAGAAAGGCCTGTTGTCTCCTTCCTTAGGACGAGCTTCATGTAAAAGCCGGTAAAACTCAAAGAACAGGCGGCCCGTGCCCTCTGGTGTGTGTGTGACCATAAGAAAATGAGGTACAGAAGAATTAACAGAGGAGTATCCAAATAAACTGCTATACAAATTTGTGCTTTACATGCAAGTCATCCAAAACGAAATAAACTGTTTACTGAAAAAGTCTGGATTTTGCATGCAATACGATTTTACCGTAGAGACCTTTCCGTGCTGGATTAACTATAGAGAGGTCATTACAGGGGCTTCCTCCAATGACGAGATCAAAAGGTCCCCACTCTTGTATCTATGAGAAAATGGAAAAGAATGAACAGGAGTCGAATTAAGAGTTAAAAATATCTCCATGCATAATAAATGTTTCAAAATTATTAGGCCTCAGTTCTTTCAGGAGCAAATTTCTATTAGGGTAACTCACGTGTTTGCGTGTGACGTTCCTCACGTCGCCAACATACATGATGCGCCCGTGGTGCCGTACGATACCGACAGTGATGGAGTCCTCACATATCTCAGAGGCTACGTAGCGCTCCACTTGAATGCCTAGGTCCTTTAGCACCAGCAGCCCTACACACACACACACACACACACACACACACACACACACACATACACACACACACACACACACACAAACATCCGCACCCTGAGTAAACTGCGGGAGCCCTGCTTCCTAAAATCATCCAGATCCCTTAGTCTTACTCAAGTGCATTTTTTTAATAGTATAGAATTTCTAGCATAGTATATTGTATATCACTGTTATGCAATTTGGGAAATGTAAATAATCATTTTAAAATCAATATATAAACACAAGTGATTCTCACTGGTGTAATGTATTGAGACTGAACAGTATGTCCATACGTACTTAGATCTGTATAAATGTATTCCTTTTATACTTTTAGAGTATATAACAGTGTCATTAGCATGCAGCCTTGTCAGTAATATTTTAGTCATTACACAGCAATGTTAAGCTACTATATGGGAAAAAAGGTCTGTAATGTGAACTTCCTGCTGAGAACACAAAAAATTGAGGGTGTGGATTTGTGGATTCTCCTTTCACCTGTTGCGATTCCGTCAAATAGTGACAACACACGAATAGCCTTCCTCTTCTCTGCCAAAACTGGAGGGTAGAGCTTTGGAGGTTCCTAAGAGAGAAAGAATGTGAGTGAAAAGGAGGAGACAGAGAAAGAGAGAGCGCGTGTGGGAGAGAGAGAGAGAGAGAGAGAATGGGCAGGAGAGGGAGAAAGAAGGGGAGAGAGACTGCTCAGTTAAATGTACTGAGGCAGTTCCAGAATATTTATATTTTCCAGAGGTTAAGAGGTTAAATAGGCAATAAAAGAGTGGTCTTTTAAAACACGCCAAAGTGTGAAGCATGGAACAATTGTGGTAAGATTCCAGGTTTTTATCTTGATGATGCCACAGCCATTTATGGCCAGAAGCCCAGGAGAGTAAACCGGGTCATTTGGATGGGAATCACCAGGGGCCTCCCGATACAACATTAACACAATACCTAGGAGCAGATTCGATTTGTATTGCGATTCTTTTAGTATAACGATTTTATAAATAATTCGATTCGATATTATACTTTTTTCCGATTTTGTTACAATTTCAAGCAAACTATGGAAATAATTTGTGCCTACCACACAGGATGTTGTGCTCTGTGAATATATTACTCATACAAACATGTATGAATTAAAAATGTATTTGAAAAAAATATTTTGGAGTCAGCGTGGCCATACATGAATGGCCTCACTAAAGAATCACAACGTATCACGGAATCTATTTTTTTCCTCCCATCTCTAATGGTGGCATTCTCTCTCCCATATCAATGACAGTGACGCTCGCCTGTTAGCGGCATCGGAACAAAAAGCAGAAGGGGACAGAGAGCAGGTAGCTTTCCTCTAACTGTGTTAACGCCACCTAACATGAGCAGCAGTTCAAAAGATGGGTTTATCTCTGAGCAAGCACGTCATCGCCTTCCTCCCTCCCTAGACCGAAACAGTAGGTGGGAATTGGCCGAAACAATTTAGAGAGTAAGATCTATTAAAAGCCATATGGTAACTGAATCCCATATGATTTGAAACCCATTTGAGATATTATTTAATAATATGAGGATTGGACAATTAGCAAAAACAGTAATAATAATAATAATAATAATAATAATAATAATAATAATAATAATAATAATAATAATTTCTGTTTAATCTGTATATCACTTTAAATAATTAAATTATGACTTTACATCTGTATCGTCTATTTCTCAATACTGCTGCAGATCTGCATATGTGAGACTCATTCCAGACCTTACCATTCATTTAAAAAATGTCTTTGTGTAAGTCCCACATCTCTTTCATTCTGACTCCAAACATTTACTCAATTCCACTGATGTTTTATTCCATGTGGTGGCCTTCCGTGGGCTGTTTTTCATCATTCTTCGTTGGCTGTGCCAGTGAAGCTCGGCTAAATGTCGCATTAACTTTGACATTGTTCTGTTTTATGTCTTTGTGGAATTTTATCACATACTTCTGAAAAAACAAAACAAAGCTGTAGAGCAAGGGTGTCATATATACAGACAGGCCATGAGAAGATTAGGGCTCTAATCTGGATGTAAGCTAGAGTCCTTTTCTATTCTTTTGAAAGATTTAAGAAAAAACCTGTTCGTCCACTAGAGGGGGAAATAGAGCATTGGGCTTCATCCCAAAAGCAAAATGAAAACCTCACCCTTTAACTGTTTCTTTTACGCCAGTGCAGGTAAACACTTTGCACTCACAAATTTCACATTCTTTATTTGTAAATATTTTTTGCATGGATTATTATTATTATTATTATTATTATTATTATTATGGATTATTTGGTGTAGAATAATACATTCCCTAGAAAAAGATGTGAAAGTGTGAACATAACCATTACATACTGTATGTGGGCTTTTTACCATAAACTTGGAGGCGCATGTTTGTCTAGAAGGTATTTCTATGCTGTAACAATTTCTATTTATTGAAACTAAGAGGTCCAAACATGCATCTAGAGAACGCACAAGCCACTGCACAAAGCAAGCTCCATGAAGACATGGTGTGGCAAGGTTGCAGTAAAAGAACACGTAGCCAGAATTGATCCCTGACTTTAACCCCAGTGAACAGCTGAAAACCATTCTCCATACCTCCTTGGTAGACATCAGTGTATGTCCTCACTAATGCCCTTTTGGCTAAACAAGCACAAATCATGATCACATAATAATGAATATAAGGGCAAAGGCAGGGTCAACTCCTTAAAATTGTCATACTTTTAGAATAAGATGCTCAACAAGCACATATGAGTGTCATGGTCAAGAGTCCACATACTTTAGACCTATAATGTATTTTAAAAAATGTTCAGTGGTGTAAATACCAATGCATGCCACTGTTTGTTTGTTTGTTTGTTTGTTTTTTGGTAGATAAATGCTCATAGGTGAACCCATTAAAATAAGACAATGTGTTATAATTGCACTTTACAGATTTTTTTTGTCCAGCTCACTGACATTGAACTGCATGTAATGTGGCCTGTTGTTTCATCTGTTATTAAGAGGTTAATAGTAATTGCCTTTGTTTTTTAACATAGGCATTTTAAAATGCAGGAAGCTGCTAAGTCGATGAATTCTGACAGCACTGTCTAGACTCTGTCAGAATATATACTGTCTTCCACAACAGTAGTCACAGTAGCTCATTTTTTAACATTAATATGTTAATTAATCTGTATTGCACTGATGTTAAAATACAACAGTTCTCTTACTAAGAAGCTACTCTTAGTAAGAGTACGACTGTATCTACTGTATCTTTACCAGGTTCTGATCTAGGTTAATTTAACATTTCCCCTTTTTAATTTACTGTTAGAGTAAAATGGAGAGCACTGCCCAGCATCTGTCTGTACTTACATAAAGTAATAAAATCTGTTTTTCACATTAAATCACTTCAGTAGCTGGGGCCCATAGTGGTAAACTGGTCAAAGTATTTCTATCACCATAAACCTGAGATAATATAAACAAACTCCAAAGTCCTTAAGCTGTCTGCCCTACACCACAGAGGCACAGGTGGACCATGAAACGGTCCATAAAGAAATCTTCCTTCAACCATATCAGTCATTACATGCTAATTTTAATAAAAAGAAACTTTTCTGGCATTGTGATGGACTGTTTGTGCTTTCACGTTGTATTAAACTGACATGGCTTTCTTTAAGCTCATGTTGCATCCGTGACACAGATCGCAGCACTTGCTCCTGAGTGGCGAGGCAGGAATGCATTCCCTCCGTCATCTAGAGACTGAGAGTTCAATTGTTGCTACAGCCATATGTACTGTAGCTGGGAGCTCTCAGAAAGGAAGGTACTTAATAGTCCATGTTTTATGACAGTCAAATACGGTGGAAATTCGGGAATACAAACGTATTGCGAAATTTTTTGCCTTAAGAACATTTATAAAATTTAAGAACAATTAAAAAAAAAAATTATATTCCACAGTTTCTGCTCATTAGCAATTATGCCTAAATCTTTTTAAAGAGACAACTTGTAATTTAAGAGGGTTGCACTTACAAAATCTTGGTCATGGTTATTGGCAAAGAAGTGTTGTAGGCGACTGGGCCAATCAGCTCGACGTTCCAGCAGCCCGTACTGAGGCTTCTGACCGCACATATAACAATTCCAAGGGTCCTCCTTTATAGCAGCTTGTGCTGCACCCGGTCCAACTAGCAGATCCACACACTCCACGCAGAAACACCTGCAAAAAACATAGCCTGCTAAGTCAATAAATTCTGACAGCATTCTAGACATCACTGTCTAGACTATATCAGTATATACAACAGTAATCACAGCAGCTTATCTTTAACATCATTTAATATCAACTAATCTGTACCGCATTGATACTGTATCAATACCAACACTGTGTGTAGTAACAATTCTACGATACCAACATAGCATAATACGTAATACTACAGTACGTGTTGTGCTATAGTATTACGTATTATGCATTGTTGGTATCATAGCATAATACGTAATACTACAGCACAACACGTACTTTACCAACATAGCATAATACGTAATACTACAGTACGCGTTGTGTGCATTGTGCCCTATTGCTGGATTCCCCAAAATGTGGTGCGCTGACTGCCCCTAGTGGCTGCGCAAGGTAAATCATTGTAACGGTGGAAATGAAAAATAATACATAAAATCCAAAATGAACTATTTGAAGTGATTTACTGTGATTAAATACAATCAAATTTTGATGTTGATCAGATACAGTATGCTCCAGTTTTTAATCCAGTGACTTATTTATTAAAGAAATTAAAAACTTAAACAAATTTGTTTCAGCATGGCCAAAGTTTCCTCACCACCTTTATTCATTCTCTTTGTTCCATGGCTCCTCCATATAAAGTAGTATAGTATAGTATAGTATAGTATATAAAGTATAATTTTTTTTGTGTACGATTCAACTCAATGCTAATATTTTAACATCATTGTAAATATTCATATGTATTTCCCCATTTTGATAATACAGTAATTTGTCTCAGATCCTGTGCGTTTCTCATCCTCACTAGCTTGTAATGCACACCGGTGAGATATTGCTGTAATAGGTCGATTTTATTATATTATCGATCTCCTGACGACTAGAATGCCGTATTTTTCCATTCATTGTTTTTTTTTATTTTTTTATGTTTTTTGTTGGAGGACGACGGGGTACGTCAACTAGATCAGGATGCAAAAGGGGGTGTCTGGTCTAAAAAGTTCGGGATTCACAGCCTCACAATTTGATGCTTTCCTAATAAACAGAACATATGAAAATTACTAAGATCTGGACGTATTTAATCATTATTGTTGCCAATTAAAGCAAAAGCAGACCAAAAATATCATAAAGAGTTCATTTACTGTACTATATAATCTGCTCACAATGCAAGTAACCAAACGAACAAGTAGGATAAACCAAAATAAGTGTTTTCTTATCACCTTTACCCATAGCACAAGGCTGATATATGTACCCGAGCATGCAGAGATGTGTCAATGAATTCATAGTCATGAATAGTTCGGAGCAGTGAACTGAACATCCAGTGAACATGAAGTGAAACTGTCACATATGACAGCGCTTCAGTACAGTGAGCATTGAGATTCAGTACATACACTTCCTTTCCCCATCAATCACCAGGGTCTACACTGCCTACTAATCAAGGTGCTGTCTATTAACGCGTAGGAGCCAAAACCCATTTCTCCTTTTAGGCCAATTATGGGGTATATAACACAGTCCAAACAGATCACATGAAACACATTTTAAAAGAAGTTTTGTATCAATGGGTTAAATATAAAATATGAGATATTTTTAAATCATTAGAATCGTTCAATTGGTTGAAACATGCGTTCAGTAACACCACCGTTTTTGGAAATGATGTCATGGGTACACAAATTCACAGACTGTCACATGACTGCACCAGGATGTTCATTAGATTCAGAAATTAAAGTCAAGGACAAAGCTGATTAAAGAGCCTGAACATTGAAAAGATACATGACACATCTGTGTCACCATGGGTTCCTATGGGCTACAGATACTGTTTTAAATCAGTAACACATAAAATAAAAAACTTAAACAAAAGTAATTCATTGCTAGGATGTGTTAAGGGTGGAAAATAAAATGTTACATGAAGCTACTGTAGATTAGTCATTTCAGCATCAGTATCAGAATCAGTACTGATGAGTCCCAAATGTCATGCACTCAAACTCGGTCTGAAATCAAGGTTTCGATGCATCCTTGTGTCTGTTTCAATTGGGTGAAAGACCATTAAGATAAGCGCACTAACATAAACTGAACAGTCTGTGGCAGCAGTACCTGCAGCAGTTATTGTTCCCACACATGAGCACCTCCCTCCCTCCACAACAGATTGTGCAGTAGGACTGGTATCCATCGTCATCATACTGGTACGCACACTCCAAGAAGCAGTTCTGTAATACAGGGGTTAAACAAACTGTGAACAGTCTAGCTAATACACAAAACTAAAAGACATACATACTGCTTAAATTGTGATATTATATGACTATAATAGCACGGTTGATGTATTTTATTGATATGTTATATAGTAATATACACTCTCTGAGCACTTTGTTGGGAACACTGGTACACATAATCATTTGTCCATTTATCTAATCAGCCAATCGCGCGGCAGCTGTGCAATGCATAAAATCATGCAGATAGTAGCTTTTTTCAAATCATCCATCAGAATGGGGGAAAATGTGATCTCAGTGATTTTGAACATGGCATGATTTTTGGTGCCAGATGGTCTGGTTTGAGTCTTTCTCTGACTGCTGTTCTCCTGGGATTTTTACACACAGCAGTCTCTGAAGTTTACTTAAAATGGTGCAAGAAAGAAAACTTCATCCAGTGAGCATCCGTTCTGCAAACAGAAGTGCCTTGTTTATGAGAGGGGCCAACTGAGAACAGTAATACTGGTTCGAGCTACCAGAAAGGCTGCAGTACCTCAGATAACCACTCTGTACAATTATGGTGAACACAAATTCATCTCAGACGGTCAAACCTTGAGGTAGATGGGCTACAACAGCTAAGGACCACGTCAGATTCCACTTCTGTCAGCCAAGAACAGAAAACCTGAGGATGCAGTGCGCATAGGCTCAACCCAACCCTGGAAAAATCAAGCCTGGTCTGATAAATCTCAAGTTCCGCTGAGGCACACAGATGGTAGGGTCAGAATTTGGCACCAACAGCATGAACCCATGGACCCGACCTGCCTTGTGTCAGCGGCCCAGGCTGGTGGAGGTGGTGTAAAGAATGTTTTCTTGGCACACTTTGAGCCAACCAATTATTATGTGAATGCTACCGCCTATTTGAGTATTGATGCTGACCATGTGCATCCCTTCATAGTCATAGTCACAGTCAACAGCTACTTTCAGTATGATTATTCAACAAGTTATAAAGCAAAAGTTGTTTCAAACTGGTTTCATCATCAGGACAATGAGTTCAGTGTTCTTCAGCGGGCCTGAACCCAACGGAACACCAATGGGATGTGACTGAACAGGAGGACAGTAGCAGCATAAAAATGCACCTAATCTATGTCACAAGGAGCTCTGGCTATTTTCGGCGAGAAGCCCCACTAAACGTTTCTGTAGTTCTTTGTTTCTGTTGTATCTTTGCCTTCGAGAGTTTGAAAATCCTCACCACTATATACAATGCATATGACAATTTTTTTCTTATTACATTTTTTACAGCGGTACCTCAGCATACGAAATGGAAATAAATTGGAAATTATCACCTTAAGTACTAAAATTTTGCAAAAAAATTTGCCTGGGTGTGCAGTCCAGGCTGGTGGAGGTGGTGTAAAGAAATGTACATATTGTTTTGTGGGATGTTTTAAAATTTTGTGTAAGATCTAGTGAAGCACCATGGTTCTGAAGAATGTTATCAAGGAGCGCAGCAAAAATAAATAAATAAATAAATAAATAAATAAAACTAAACCACTTTCAGTTTAGTTTTTAAATTGGCCAGGGCCAAGATGAATCATAAATTAAGGGTAAGTGTGATTTAATGATCTAATTATTTCATATTTTACCTCATTTATTACATCTTTTATAAATGTTTGGAATGTTGTTACTGTATATTCTAAAAATATAATTACAGTGTTGGGAATTGGTAAGATCGGTAATATTTTTGGGTGGCTGGAACAGATTATCTGCATTTACATTATTTCCTATGGGAAAATGCGCTTTGCAATAAGAAAATTCACCTTAAGGACTTGTCTCCTTAAACGGATTAAATTCGTATGCTGAGATAGCACTGTATTTGCATTAGGAAAGACATTTTAAAGATGAAATGAAAAACAGAAGGATGTTCTCGGTGGAATTCGGACACGAAAAAAAGTCTAGTTTAGTCCCCTTATTGTACAGTGGCAATCTACATGCTGATAACGAGAAGCAAGATTTTACCTTACAGCTTTGGCACATTCCTCCACTGAAAAGTGGGTGCTCAAGAGAAACGTTCAGCGTTCCACAGGAGATGCAAATGTCTGTGAGAAAGTAAGGAGAAAGTAAGGTCCAGTGTGGTTTCAGGGTCTTAAGGCTAATTTATACTTTAATATAAATACTAAATATACTTAAACATGCGATAGAGAGGGGAATCATGGGAAAATCTTGCATGCAGTGACATGCGAATGTGAAAGCTTTCCCACAAGCTAACGACATGTTTTACATCCTTTTGTGCACCAGGTGAACGCTGATTGATTGGTGGAGAGGTGTCAGTTACATTGGGAGAAAAGGTCTAATTCATATTAACCCTGTTTAAACCAGAGACACACTTTTCAAAATCTGTCTGAAGCCATTGCAATAAAATACGAATCGCTGAAATTTCCCCTGATCCAGGATTTCTTCTACGGAGAAGTTCGTGCTGTGATTCTGCTTTTCTGAACTGTGGTCTGTTAAAAACCTTACAGCCTTTCTCATACTGGTGGCTTTAATAAAGGCTTTTTCTCAGTGATTAAAAACTCCCAATAGGGATTATAAATAAACATGAGCAGGGTTTTTCCCTTGTGTTTCATGTTTGTTGGACTAATGGAGATATGATGACATTACTGTATAATGGATTTGTTTACAAAAGACTACGATCATGATATTTTGTTAATGTGTTTTTGTTAATGTGTATGAGCCATTTTTGGCATTATCAGTTATAATATTCAATTTAAATTGCTCTTTCTTCTAACAGACTCCCAGTTAACACAGTGGAGGTGACGTAGACCACGGCCGGACAATACGATTAGAATTACAAACGAAAGCATATGTCAATGACAGAGCTGTGGTTTAAAAAAGTACTTAAATTGTACCGCTCATAATGCTGAATACAGATTAATGAAAAAAAAAACTTCAGAAATGCCTTTGGTGAGAATTTACCGGCTTTATAATGAATTACACCAGATATCATTATCCCCTGTTCTCTTATTCCTGTGCCATTCACACTGTTTCGCCCCTTCTTCACTGCCCAATACAGTAAATTTTGGCGTGGATCAGAAAACAGCGCCACGTACAGGACACGCTCACGTTATGTGCAAGAGCATGAGTTCTTCACCTTTTCTAGAATATTAAGCGAAATGTCCCGATGTGCACACAGGACTATAAATCACTCTTTAGAGTTCATGGGAAACTGGTTAAAAGTCAGCAGACACTACATAAATACCTTCAATATTCCTGCATTTCTGCCGCACGTCGTACACAAGTCTCTCTGAAAGAAAAAAAAAAAAGGGCAGAGAAGAACACTTGTAATTAGGACTATCTGATTCTCTGTGTTACATTTACAGCCTAATGTTTACCTTGGAGAGCTCAGCAGTTAAAGCTGATAATCCTGATTAGAGGCATGTGCTGATGTGAGAGGTTGGGTGTGTGTGTGTGTGTGAGTGTGTGTGCTTGTGAACCCAATGAACCCTGTGTGACTAAGTGAGAGTGATGGTTCACCTCGGGTTCTCTCGTCGACGATGTCTTTCACCTTGGGCTTCTCTGTGCCTGTGCTTTTACGAGGCCTTTTGGCAGGTGGGGGTGCATAGGCTGCGGCTTCAGGCTCCACCCACATTTCCGGGTACACTTCCTTATATGGATTGCGCTCCTCTGTGAAAGGTCGGGTCGACATATTAGATCATTTAAATCAAATTGAAGAATCATAATCTGAAGAACAGAAAGTCAGAATATGATTTAGCCTAATGGTTGTAAACCCAGTGCGCTTGGCCGTAGTTAAAATAATATATATATATACCGTAGTTAAAAATAAATAAATACATCAATAAAATTTAAAAAACACTAGATCACTTGTCCATAAGATTCATAAAAATTCACAAACACCATGAGACACATGAGGTATACAGCATCAAGTCGCTCAAAGAAAGCTGTTTCGATCAATAACATACATGTAACCACTGAAAAACAAATATACAACCGATTCTGAAGATTTGACTTCATGTCAGGTATGTGTCTTCACTTGTACAGGAATGTCTTTTAACTACACACTGAATCCCTTTCAAAAGAGCATGGTAGTACTGTAGCGTTTACCTTCTGGAGGCTCCAGACCCTTGGGGCCAGTGGGCTGGAATCCTGTCATGGCCCATTCAATCATCTGCTTGTTCTGCATGTCCACCGACTTACAGGTGTCGGTGTCGTCACTCTCAGGACAGGCGAGGAACACTTTTCCTGCTCTACTGCTGGCTACCTAAAAATGCGATTTCAGCCGACATGTGTGCCTTTTACAGATCTGCATAACGCTAAATGCTAATTCATTTACAATTCCTTAGCTGAATGCACACGGTTAAAGTCGTACCTGTAGCACCTCATAGATGGCTTTCTTGTACATTGGTTGTTTGTTGTAAGTTGGCTGGTGAAAAGCATTGCAGAAGGAACTCAAAGGCAACAATTTCTCAACACAGACCTGAAAACAAAGAATATATGAATACAACGTTAACTTTAGGCAGTGGTGCAGCACTCATCAAAAAATATTTTTAATAAGTAAAATATTTATTTAAGGAGATATTTAGAGCAGAATGCCCAGTTTTCCTGGGATCTGGCTCGACTAGGACGAGCTGGTTAGTTCAGATGAATTATTTAAATGTTAGAAATGTTATTGGTACACATACCACAGAGAATTTGCCATCACCGAACCACATGACCCATCTGGTTCCCTCGGCAGCTCGGCTTCGGCCGGTCATCCACCATGAAACGATGCGTCCGGGCCACCAAGAAAAACCACGCAGCTTCCCCCACACCAGCTCGCCAATGCCAAAACCTCTGCCATCCTGCACATACCACACAGACCCATAGGGAATTCTGTATTAAACTGTGGCTTATACTGTATGGTCTGTTCTAATTGCTAAGCCATTCATCCTTACTGTAGGTTAAGCCACTATTCTACAGATCATATGATAACAGCTCTCAGGAACAAATATGAGGGGAAAGCCATATCACAACAGACATTCAGTCAGAAGTGCTGGCAGGTTTTGATCAATATCTATTAAATTCAGTCCCGAGATTAGATGCTTTAATCCACAATCATCCTTCAATTACAATGACCGTGACAAATGTACACTTGTGCTACTACCTCATATTCGGCCTCGGTGTCGGTGGACTTCGGTGAGGTCTTATCTCCGTCACGTATAGGCACTGGCTCTGGTGTGGTGGCCACTGTAGGAGAAGCTGGGTCTGTAGGCTGTTGCTGTTGCTGCTGGGCTGGAGGCTGTTGCTGGGGTGTAGGCTGTATTTGTGGTTGTGGTTGAGCTTTGGGAAGAGCTTGGGTTAGTTGCTGCTGTTGCTGTATCGTTGTTGATGGTGGTGGCGGCGGCGGTGGTGGTGGGGCAGTGGTCAGCGGGCTGTTGATGGTGCCACAAGCCGTTTGAGGCTTGGCCTCCACCTCTTCGTGCTCCTCCATCGAGTTCATTATGGACACCAGTTTGGCCTTCTTCTCTGCCTGCAGCACGTGGGACAGGACCAGAGAAGAAACAGAGGTGAAACGCATTCAGCAGAGACAGACTAGATTTGACAGCACCTCCTGAGAATAACGCGGCTCCATGACGATAATCGCTACGTCTGTTTACACTACAGTAATCCCAGATGCCGAAGCAAATATTTCTAGTTTTCTTGATTAAGAGGGAGCAACTCCCTTCTGAGACGAAGGAAAGTAAAAAAAAAAATATGGAAACAATCCCCCAGATCCCCTAAACAGAAAGCCATTTGTGGCCCCTTTGAAGCCATGACGTTTCTGTTGTGGTTGAGGTGCACGGAAAACAGCATGGTGTAGAGTTCAGTGAGTTTGTCGAACCGGACTCATTAGGTCAACAACGGAGGACACGAGCCAAGCCGTGACTTAAGCTGCTCGCAGAAAATCCCCAACAGCTGTGCACATTCTGCAACCTCTCTCTCTCTCTCTCTCTGTGTTTCTCTGTCTCTCGCTCTCTTTTTCTCTATAGATTAGCCACTCGCGTGAATCTTTTTTTAATAGTTGTAGTTTCTGCTGCCAGCAACCAACATCATCTCAGGTTTCAATCAACACAGATGTGAATTGGCTAAGGCAAGTTTGAAAAGAAGAAGAAAAATTAATTGCTTGTTTGTTTCTCTTACTCTGTTGTTTGCTCACTATATATAGTAAGCTCCAGAATTATTGGCACCTTTGGCAAAGATGTGCCAAAAGTTACATAACGATGGGTGAGTTTTGTAATGCTTAAAATACACAATGCTTCTGACCCAAAAATATCCGAAACCTCAGTAAAAGCTAAAGAAGGAAGGACACTGAATACATAAGAAGAGCAAATTAGTTCATTCAGGGGGAGACATGCAACCACCGGGAGACATGCAACCTACCGAAGAACCCCTGTCAGCTTACTGCCTGTTATCCTCTAAAGAAGAGATCAAAAAGGTCAAGCTCCTAAACAAGGCACCAGGCTCAGACAACACACCTGCAGAAAAACTTAGACAATATTGAAACATCTAGACAAATGCTGTATACCCTGTTTGGTAAGATCTTTGGGAAGAAGAAGAAGTGCCTGGGGAATGGAAAGAAGGACATCTGGTAAAGCTACAAAAAAGGGCAACCTAAGGATTTGTGACAACTACAGGAGAATGCCACTGTCTGTACCAGTGTAACGTCACAAAGACTAAAGACAGCAGTAGACGCAAAGCTTAGAGACAACCAAGTTGTATTCATACAACATAGATCATGTACAATACCAACCAAACTGCAATTCTGCAAAAAATTCTAGAGCGATTTAAAGAGTTCAAATCATCAGAAATACCTACATACGAGTTCATAGCAGAAATATACATGAAGAACAGCTCATAGACACCTTTAACATCACAGCATGGATAAGGCAATGCTCCCTACTTTCAGCATTGCTGTCCCTCTTAGTGGTCAACTAGACAATGAGACAAGCCACTGAAAGCAGTCAAAACAGAATGCAGTAGATCTTGTTCTTCTAACTGTATGACCTGAATTTTGTTGATGAAAAGTCTCAAGCCCTTCAGGAGGGAACCTGTATCATATTACTAACTCGAAAGTTTCAAAAGGTTTAGGAACGTGGACATACCGTAGATGAGTACACACAAAGCAAGACCTGAATTTGATATGTCTATTCAACTCCAACATAACGACTTTACTACTCCAGACCTGGAGCACAACATAGAGCCTCCTGAAACACCTGGAGAAGGAGTGTCATAGCATAGATGGAAAGTCAAGGGTACAAATGGCAAGATCTCGAGAGGCTGGTAATGAGCATGATGAGGTGGAGAAACATTCAGTGCCCCATGCTCCGCCCAGGAGTAACAGGTTTAAGGAAATAAATAAATAAGTAAGCAATTGACTGAAGTGAATTGATTCCATTTATACATTTGTATCTCTTTAATTAATGCTGCATGACTGCCTTCAAGCTGGTTATTGTGCCAAAATAGCGGCACCGTGGTTTTTCCTAGATTGGAAAATGGAGAACAGGTAGCTGAGACCACTCCTCTGTAGATTCTCTATGGGTCAGAATACTGGAAATGAGATGTAACAAACTTGATTGTGTAACCAGTTTGGGTAGATTTGGATGTTTGTTTTGAATCATTTTGAAGCTTTTCATCTACGACTCCGGCTACCTCATGGACTTAATGGCGCCATTTAACCTAACAATAGTCCCAAAGTCTTTGAAGAAAAACAAAAACTAAGCCGCACTAAGCTAATCACAAATCCTTTACCATTCTTTACTTTATCAAGATAAGCAAGATAAGCCTTTATTTGTCACATTCACATTATTGCACAGTAAACTGATTTCTTTGCACTTCCCAGCTCGAGCGCTGGGGTCAGAGTGCAGGGTCAGCCATGATACAGTACCATGCCCTTGGAACAGACAGGGTTAAGGGCCTTGCTCAAGGGCCAGCAACGGCAGTCGGATGGAATTTGTTGCTTTATCTTTGCCTTGTCTGACCAAAGAACCCTGTTCCAGCAAAAGTTCCAGCAGTACCTAGTAAACTCCAGGTGCTTACATTAGTGGTTAGAATGAAAAGGCTTTCTTCTGGCACGCCTTCCAAATTGTTTGTTAGTGTGGAGGTGGTGTCTAATTGTGAATCTGGAGACTTAGTGAACACAAAATGCTTCTGT
This sequence comes from Clarias macrocephalus, assembly GCA_011419295.1. Taxonomy (NCBI): domain Eukaryota; kingdom Metazoa; phylum Chordata; class Actinopteri; order Siluriformes; family Clariidae; genus Clarias; species Clarias macrocephalus. The sequence continues at coordinate 19,484 of JAAGKR010005145.1, read as the reverse complement.
AAATCTCCAACTGTGAGACTAAATCTCCAGCCTTCTACTAATTGTGCAGGGGCGGGAAAATGTGCTTGCATCCTTTTCCAGGCAGGTTCATTACGGCTTCGGTTGTTTTACCCTTCTTAATTACTACCCAACAGCAGAAATGGGCTTCTTATTAGAGGGGTAGCTACTGTAGTTTTTGGATTTATTGCCGGATTTATGAGGGTAAACAAATATTTGTCTCATTCCGTTCCTGAAATCTGCTCCATGCTGATGATTGATGTGTTAAACAGTGCATGTGTACTTAAACAAGAAGCCACAGATGGACGCTTATGAGAGTTTAATCAAAGCGTGAACTTTAAAAAGCAGAACATGAATTGGAATATGCTACTTAGAAATAGGCAAAAATAGAATCTGGGTTCAGCCATAACATGGGACCCCTGGAACAAACGGGCTTAAGGGCCGTGCTCAAGGGCCAACTTGGTGGAGATGAGGCTTGAAAGGTAACACATGTAGAATAACACATATAGCATTAGACAGTGGCCAAAAAAATTGTTTAAAAAATTGAAACTAGTTTATATTTTAAATACAATGATAAAGCTTTGACTACACTTGGCATCTTCTTTTTCCGCCTGCATGTGGGGAACGTCACCAAAGGTGCACTTTCTTATTTTTAATTTTTTTAAGTTGCCTTGTTAAGCACTTCTAAACACTATACAGTATTGTTTAATACTTGTTCAGAAAGACAATCCAATTTTATCTCTAAAGCTGATCCTTAAGTAAGTAATTTGGCCTTAACTATACCACTGTATGTATTTTTGTCTTAAAACATAGTTAAACCACCGACTTTTATCTCCCTCACAGTCCATCAAAACTATGAAAATATATTTAGTGTAGAGTATCCAAACTTTAAATTGGTAGTCGTGTGGGTGTCGGACAGAGAGAGAAAGGGGAGAAGAAGAAAAGAAGAACAAGAGGAAGAAGAGGGGGTGATGATGTGGAGTAGAAACATGTGGCCTCCACTTTAGTTTATAAATATCTGTTAAGCTTCCCTGTCTGCTTCAAAGCACTAGGCCATATGCTCTAAAATGTTCGGCAGGCTCTCAACAGAGACTGTAGGTTTTTTGTGAGAGCCTTTGTCTGGACGTGCACGCATATGTTGGTTTTGTAAACGTAAAAGTGAGTCAGGTACACGCGAAGAACAATCTACAGTGTGAGCCATTATCAAACCCAAATATTTGCCATTATTGTTCAGAATGTACTGTATCGCTCTTGTGAATATGTGATGCGATGAACCATTTCTATAAGGAGAAAATAATGCACGTTGCATGTGTTGAAGAAAGCCTTCAATCGGGAAAACACCCCCATTTTGTTGCCTACTGCCCTAAGAATAAAGGAGTGGAGGAATTCTGCAGAGTAGGGAGAAGAAACGTGTCATGCCTGCTTTCTCCAGTGGGCGAAAGGAAATCAACTGAAAACTAACTCCCCCAACACCCCCTGCTCACAGCATTGGGAAGTGAAGGAGAGTGAGGTGGCTATAAGAAGTCGGGGTTTGTTTCTGGACGTCTTCCCAGTTGTAAATGCCCCTTTCTCAGGGGCCTCACTGCGGGAAGAGTTTGACTCTCCAAATCACTGGAGAGGAGGAGGAGGGGCCGCATGGAGGGCGGAGGGATATGGAAGTACAGTACAGTACAGTCTTTATCACACACACACACACACACACACACACACACACACACACACACACACACACTGACAGCTTTGGCAAGACTATAGCATCTGTGCCACAAGTCGTGTATGAAGCAAAAGGTTTGTCTGTATTGCTAGTAAGCACTGCTGATGACATCACAAATAAAATAAATTAGATCATAGTAGAGGTCAAAACACAGAGAGGCTGCTGTCTGAGAATTTTTTACTACACTCAAACACATGGTGGAGACTTGTTTATATCATAACACTGTGTCTTGTCTCTTTGTGCTCATGGGCCAAAACCAGTGATGAAAGGCCCAAGAAGGCAAAAGGGGCAATCAGTTCTGATAATGGTGCCCAGCCTGGCCTCTGGATGAAAAGAACATCCCTGATGCAATGCCATACACACACACACACACACACACACACACACACACACACACACACACACACACACACACACAAACACTTCCACACAGGAACCCTCAGCCTGAACGAACACTATCTCCATAATTTCATGGTGTGCCACCAAAAGCAATATGAGTCCAACGTACAATGCATTTTAATAAAGACAAATAGATTAAAAGAAGGAAATGAAGTGACCCGTGCTATGAGGTTCCGCTCTCTTCAGGCACCCTACGGAGGTCACAGTGCAGACTACAACCAGTTTCTACTATAGACAGTAAATAGTTATGTGACCAGGGCTACAGATGGAATGCATGTGGAATTATTATTTATTGTTAACATCTGAAAGAGTTATGGCAATCACAATCACACAATCACATTTCTGCACACAATCAGCAGCATTAAAGTGAGATATCAAGGTATGTGATACGAGACCCATCTCTCTGGGCGAGCCAAATGTCTATTGTAAGCTAGTGATCTTTTCTAAAAAAATGTCAAATCTGGCTCTATTCTTAAATAACCAAGCAGACAATATAATAATCTAGACATACTGTATTATTTTGGGCTATATCATAAAAACACAAATGTAATTATCTGAATCTATACAAAAATAATACAAATTCATCTCAAGATATAATCAGCATGTCTTGCCTGAAGTAACTAAATCAGCTTAATATTCATGTTTGTTTCTCAAATGTAAAGAATAAATCATGGTAATAAAACATAAAGCGGCATGCTGTTAATAATCAGCACGTTGGTGGTGTGTCAAAACCAACGCACAGCAGAGTTTTTTTTTCTTCCTTAAACACAACGTTCCGACATGTTTTATCCGTCTTATATAACATCAATTAGTCAACTATTACAAATGTTCATTTATTGATGTACATGTTGTACCTTTAACTGTTTGAAGTCACATTTAATGCTTTTAACCATCTGCAAAACAAGTTACTTCCTGATATCCTTTACGTTAACAGCAATCATAAGCAATAATTCCCTCATTAGACCAGAAGTTAATAAGCTGTGAAAATAATCAACTTTCATATTTGGCTGTCGAAACTTTGCGATGATGCTAATTTGGCAACGTTATGGGTGCTGGGACGACACTGGTATTAGTTTTTTTTTTTTTTTTTAATTATCTTGATCAAATATCGTCGGAACAATGTCAACTATACGACAACGGGAAAACAAATGCCTCTAACAATAAGTTGCAAAACTAAAATCAAATCACTCGGTGGCCCTGAACGGGATTCATGCCGCAGTCGCTGCTTCGGACCACCAGGGAAAATGCTGTTGATTCTCCGACTGTGAATCCTCAAACATAACAATGACGACACGAACAAACAAACATTACAGTAAAGTAATTTGGGAGTTAAGATGCACTGTAATATTTCCGAATTCTTAACCCTGTTAAGAAACTTAAGATACCATGTGGTCAGACATGCTAGTGAATGTTAAACGCTCCAAATAAAGGCTAAAACTAAATACCACTGTTTTGAGGTTGTATTTTGAAGGTTGTGTTTGGGTCATTCATTCAAGGTTGAAAAAATATCTATGTCATTTTATTAAAGTCATTCTATCATTTAAAAACAACATCATCGCAACATGGTTATAACCAGATAACAACGATGATCCAACATTGCGGTTCCTGCTGAGATACTTTTCTGCAGCTGAAAACTTACTGTATGAACTACTACGAAGCTGACGATAATAAATTTCAGTGTCACCACATTTAAAAACTATGCATTTTTTTCTTCGTTACAAAAAAAAAAAAAAAAACGAAGAAAAATATAAACCAATGATTTTGAATTACAGTCTGCGTTTGTTTGGCAGTGCTTATTCAAGATGCGCAAACACCAGTCACTACATACACCAAACTGGTCATCTAGGTAAAAAGCTCAGTACAATACAACGAAGATTCCCCTTCAAAGAACAGTTCAATGCTTCCTCTGGCTGTGTGAAATTGAAATTTGACGTTCCTGTGGAGTATGAATTGCCATCATCGCCATTATGTGACAATCGCATTTAATTTGATGTGACCTCTGTGAAGGGGCCGAACAAAGCGCCCTCACTTCTTGGCCTCTGGAGAGCGCAGGGACATAGGATGCATCTGGCCTCCATTGTGGAATGCCCTTTAAAGAGCTCCAGCAATTAGGAGCCTTACAGAGGTCAGCCGTGCAAAAAGAAACCAAACCAAGATCTAAACTTAGGACTAAAGAATTAAGTTCAAACACCTCCCTTTATAATCCCCTCTGCTTCTTTAGTTCCTAAATTCTATTGGTGGTATTTCACCAATCGCTTTATTAATTGGCAAAATATTAGGCTTAAAGGAGTCGGGCAGGATTAAAAGCCTGGCCATGTTTGTGCTGCGAGCCTTGACCCACAGCTCTGGCAGTGCGCATACGCCATGCAGGTTCACTGGGTTCGTTCTCGCCATTTACATATTCTTAAAAAGACAGGCACCACATTTCCGTTTCAGCACAAGCCAGAGTGAAAGATAATATTTACATGCTTATACCATTTCTTCCTGGAATCCAGAGCAAGAGATAAGCTTATCGGTATTGCTTAAATCAACAACAACTGCACTAAAACTGCACATATTTTCCTTCAAATCTCATGACATTCAGCAGAAATATACTTCATTACTTTGCAGCTTGTTGCTTTAAACAGACATAGGAAGAAAAAAAAAAAAACAGCATGTAACAGCTAAACTTCTGAGCAGTTGTATGCAAAATGCCAGCAGAAACTTTGAAAGAGACTGCAGCAGAGACACTGAAACAGGAAATACTTTGAGCATGCGGCGATCCCCCGCGATTACATACAGTCAAACAGATCTACTTTTTTTTTTTTCCTGCGGACTCCGGCGAACGCCTGAGCTCCCTCCTCTCCGAACTGAAAGAGACGGGTTTCCTTTAAGCCACCAAGAGCAGATGGTCCATAACAAGTCTTCTGGAAATACCTGAAGTCAGCATAATTCCTCTCCTAGCATAGTCTACTTAAACCTGCATGCTGCCCCCACTACACACACACACACACACACACACATACACGCACATGCACGCACACACACACACACACACACACACACACGCGCACACACACAGCACTATCAACAACAAACAACCCAGCCGACCTACCCATGCAGGCTTGCGCTCAGCACTTTAAATCCAACGTGTGTCTCTCAGGCTTTTTTTTTCCCTTGCCCCCACTCTCGGGTTAGAAGAGACCACTCCAAAAAAAAAAAAAAAAGAGCAAGGAAAAAAAATAGAAAGCATGAACATTTCTTTGTCTGGGAATTCAGGGTCAGGTGGTTGTCGACAGGAATTCTGGTTGGCTAGAGAGGACTTGCAAAGTGTTGGCAGGCAGCCAGGAGGCTGTCTTGCGAGGAGCGCTGGAAACTTGCTGCAAACCTCATCTTCACCCTTATATCCATAGCACTGGGTTCACTTTCATAGTAGAGAGGAGGGACAGGGAGAAGTGAAGATGAAAAAAAAAAAAAAAGGCGTGAGGGGAAAGAACTGACTGTAAATCTGCATACTTATTTCAACAAAAACATTTTTGACATCTGTCACATGCTCAATTCACTCCCAGTGCACTACTTTTACACCAGAACTACTCAACCCACTACACACTGGTAATACCTAGCATGGAAGAAGAAGAAGAAGAAGAAGAAGAAGAAAAAACACCTCGACATTCCCGGTCAGTTGTGTTTTGAACTAATTTTGTGCACGGAATACAGCAGTGAAAATCAAGTGGAATAATGGACTAAAATATGGGCTTTTCTACAAAATGCTTACCTAGAGAAAAAGAGAGGGAGAAAACATACCCTGACTTGACCCGATGGGTAATTCCAAGCGTCTGTGTGTGTGTGTGTGTGTGTGAGTATGTGTGTGCCTGCTTCACTGGAATGTTACGACGATTACGAGACAACTGCCTATCCTGCTAATTCGGCAATATTTTCAGCAGCTCTGACATTTTTATGGTTTCTCCTTGGTCCTGCTTGGACAAAGGGCAAAGGGGGTAGGGAAAAAGCTTGGGGGAGCAGCCGTCCAATAGTAGTCCCCATTCGGTTGCCATGGAGACAGAAAATTATGTAACACGGAGGCTCTCACTGTACCCTGCATTACTAGAAGGAGAAATGTCTCTTGCCAGCAAAAGACTGGAAAGACATTGGAAAGATGCCCTACAAGTGACTGCCTGCAGCTCAAAGAGCCCCGCGTACACCATGATCCACTTAAAGGAGAAATCTACCATGCTCGTTAGTGATTCTAATTTTGCAACAGTTAGTTGTGGTTGACTAATTTGATTGGTCGATTGCTGTACAGGGTGTGCTGATATTTTCAGTAACAGCACTGTCATGTTTCACTTTTTTCATCACTCACTTGTACTGTATGTGACTGCCGTTTTCGATTCTGGAAGTAGTTAAAAGTGTTACTACGCCTGCTGCAGGCTGTTAGTCAGTTTGTCTGTTACCATGGCAACACCAAGTGCTCTATCCAGCTGCGACTTTGGGAAATATTTTTTTGTTGACAGAACAATAATAAATAAAATATTTAGGTTTACCAAGTTTGAAATGTCACTTACTATACGAATATTAATTTATTTTTGTCTATCACATTTTATTATGCTGTAGATTACCAGCAGCCACGTGACGATGGACGAATCACAGCTTTGCCGTAATTTAGTAAAAGCACTTTTGTTTTCTCAATGAGTCTGTTATTGCTCTTGCTCGCTTAATATTTAATACTTAGTGGTGTTCAGCATTCATTTCTACTGTATCAGCTGCTTTATACAGTTTCCTCCATTAAATACAATGCCATGTGACTGCCCACTTTCCTGGTGCTTCATTTTCACCTAATGTCACCTGTGCAGCACCACTTTAATCCTTTATCCTGTCTATCTCCCTCGCTTCTCATCTGTACACTGCTTCAAACTGTACGGTTTCAGCGCCGCCTCTTTCATGCTAATACCATCGTCCTCGATCTACAGTATCCATCAAATTTACTCTCTGCTCGTGAATATGAAAACACAAGTTGTGAGAAACATACCCTGCCTTATGTCCAATTGTTGTGTTTGCCAAGGTTTAAATGAGCCAATGAGACTTTCATGTGACCTCAAAAGAAGATTTAAGATGTAAATAGAAAATAATAGACACTGAAGACGAGAGGCTAAATAGAGAAAAAATGCATTATCTGTGTGGTCTTTAAGCTAAAGCATTAACATGCACACGTTGGGGGATCTCTGAGACGTATTGCAACTTGTTCAAGAAAGAGTAAAGTATGGGACGTTCAAGGAGAAACTGTGAAATCTGAGATAACAAAGATAATTGAAAAATCTTATCCATATATTATTCCAATTAAATGTTATCATAGTTGCTCTATTCCCCTTACTTGTGACATCAGCACGACACAACCACAATTTACTCATAAAAATACAGCAGCCACTGAAAAATTAGCACATGAATCAGCCATTGAAGCACAATTACACTTGAGGACAACTACCTTGAGGACACCTGACCATCACACCACTTGTCCTTAAACACCCCATTTCACAACCATTCACGCTTTCACTGCTATAACAGACTCCACTCTTTGGAATGGCTTTTGACTAGAATGTGTAGTGGCTATGGCACGGATATATACAAATCAAGTCCTGGAGAGCAAGTGTCCAGCAATGTCCAGTGTCCAGATATGGGGATTTACCCATTCAGCCACATGTCAAAAGAAAAAGCCTAGAGCACAGTCCGAGCATACAAAGAAAGTCTATACAATTATATGATTTCAACTTTGTGGCAACAGTTTGGTGAGGTGGTGTCCAAAATTACTGAAGACATCAAACTATGCAAACTAGTAAATAACACGTGGAATTACATAAATAAAGCGAAACAAAAGTCCATCCTTAATCTAAGACATGAAGATTGAACATTAAAACAAAAATTGCAAGAACTTCGAGGAACACAATCCTCAAATGCAGTCCATCAATTACTATGTTGAAACTGACTCCCATGAGGACTGGCACAGGAGCACAAGGCCAAGACTTACCTTTACAGCAGAAGAGAATTTCATTTAGAGTTACCAGCTTCAAAAATGAACAGCACCTCTGATTAGTGCCTACAACGATGCTTCGCAGAGCTCAAACAGCACACACATGAATTACTTGAAGATTGTGTAATCTTGTGAATACCTTAGGTAGCCCACTGAATTGAAACTATTGACAGGTTTTGTACTTAATGTGTTTCGAGGTTGCCGCTTCCTAAGCATCATAACAACTGCATGTGCAAACACCACAGTCACTAAAGCAGTAAGGAAAAATTACTAGAGAGACTTGGACCCAAGATTATCAGTTGAACATCTCATAATGACAGCTTAATAATGATTAATTATCCGTTCTTCCCTCTGTGGTATCCAATTTATTGATTTCCAATGATTACTCTTTTCCTCCGGGAGCAGAACAACTTAGTCTTATGGTAAAGCTAGTACGGAATAACACTTAATGGACGATGCTGTGAGAAGAAAATAACAACGTGCTTTGAAGCAGACCGCACTTGACAAGTGGATTATTTTCATACAACAACATGACCCAAAATGTGATTCCACCTACACCAAAGTGGTATGGTATTGATTAGAGATGGACAACGATTCAGTCAAATTCTGTTGCGTGGTGATTCATGTATCGCCACACTGACTCAAAAGTTGTTTATTATAGAGATGAACAGGTCGATCGGCCAGTGACCAGGACTGGCTGTTTTTCAGTTTGGTTGGTGATCGACCACTCAGCCTCAGATATAAACCATCCTGAACCAAGCGCAGAAGCTTCTGAGTGGTGCAACCGAAACACATTTTTATGGCATTAGATTATCAAAAATCGCATACGTTGAAATCCTCCAATCTGCCTTTTTCTCTGGACCAAATTAGTCTCAAACCCGCTCATCACTATCACTTCTTTTTACAAGTCTTAAAATACAGCGAGTGCTAATTAGTCAACAATCGTGCGTGTTAGAAACCAGGCATGCCCCACATGCTACGAAAAATTTCATCTCGTGATACTTTTAATCAAATCGGCATGTAGGTATTGTGATAATATCATATGGGTGATTCCTATCCCTAGTACTGTATTGATTAGATTATCTGTCAATGTATAAATTTTTTACCACTCATTAGTGTTGCACATTATACAGGTACTAAAAAAATTACCACAGAACTAGAGTCTTAAAAACTGGTCTGGCCAACATTTTGAAATAATTACCACTTTTACTATGCAAATGTCTTTTGGATCAGGGTAATAGAATTCTGTCTCATGCACAACGCAGATAACAGTTATTTGTGTGACGTAGCTGGAAAAAAGTGGATAATATAGTAAAAAAGTGGTAATATGGATCACAAACAAAGGTTGAGAAAGCAAAGCACTTGTTTTTGTGTTCTCTAGACTTTAAGAGATGGCAGTAGCAAAGAGAGAGCCTGAAGTGAAATAAAGTGTTGGTTAAAGAGTGGACAAAAAATGCAATTACCTAAACACCTCAGCCCTGCTATGCAAGCAATGTCTTAATGTGTAGTAAGACTAATTTTATATCCGTTCATTCACTGCACATTTCAGAATATCTTCTATTTCTTAAAAAATACACACAAAAAAAGATATGATGTATGTTGAATCACTCTGAAGTGGACAGAAAAACAAGAACAACTGAACATCTTTTCCCTGATAAAAGCTGCTGAATCTACTCACATTGGAATGCTGATCACGAGGGAAAGTTAGGGGGTGTTCAAAAAGTCTCTGACGTGGGCAACTGTGTATGATTCTACCAAGATTAATGTTGTGTACATCGCAGGTAATATCATATTAAATTTATTTACTTTTTATAGCATACTCACCGGCCACCTCATTAGGTACACCTTGCTAGTACCAATTTTGCATTGGAAACTGCCTCAATTCTCTGTGGCATGGATTCAAGAAGGTTCTGGAAATATCCCTTAGAGACTTACGTCCATATTGACATGACATTGACAATATGGCACCTTCACCAAATTGTGAACCTTACGACGAATGTCGCAGCAGAAATCGAGACTTGTCAGGCCAGGCAAGGTTTTTTAAACTGCTATTGTCCAATTCTGTTAAGTCCATATGAACTCTGGCCTTAGATTCCTGGTTATAGTTAACAGGAGCAGCATCCGGTGTGGTCTCATCCCGCTGTAGCCTCTGTTTCAAGGTCTGAAGTGTTGTAAGTACAGGGATGCTCTTCAGCATACCTTGGTTGTAGCGAGAACTTATTTGACTTACTGTTTCTATCAGCGGCCAATCTCCATCAACTAGGCATTTTCACCCAGAGAACTGCCGCTCACTGGATATTTTCTCTTCTTTAGACCATTCTCTGTAAACCCTAGAGATGGTTGTGCATTAAAATTACAGTAGATCAGCAAATTCGAAAATACTCGGCCCGGCTGATACTAACAGCCACACGATGCTCAAAATCACATTTCGTCCTTATTTTGAACTTCAGCAAATCGTCTTGACCATGTCGACAGGCCTCGAGCTTTCGCTGCTGACATGTGACTGGCTGATTGGATATTTGGATAATACATGCAGCTGAATAGGTGTACCTAAAGGAGCGTCCAGTGAGTGTATATACAGTAATACTCTGTTTTATTGATTATTAATGATACACATTTTTTAATATATAAGCTTACACATATAAACATATTGTCCCTCACAAAAACCGGTGGTAGTCTTAGAAACTACAGCAAGGTGTTGGAAAAAATACTGGTCAACTGCTTTTTTTCTGCAAATAGATAGAAATAAAGTGATTTACACTCAATTTTACTTTATTATTTCCATCAAAGACATCTTAAGTTGTCGTAATCTGACAATACGGTATAACCTAGTCATACATTGTGTGTAATGTTTTCTACAGTTCGTATCTCACAAACTAATTAGGGCCCCTGCTACAACAAATTTATTACAATCATCTGTTCTTTTCAGCTACAGAAGTCTGTTGCCTCTGGGGCAGAGAGAAGGCATCGAAAAGTATAGGAAAAGTATTGAAATTCATGACTTTCAGAAAGTTTTTGGTAGCATGATAATACTACAGCTTATAGTAATATTTAACATTAAAGAACATTTATGAGACAAGTTAGTTCCTGTCATCACTTGCGGTACATTACAGAGTCGCATTCTCCTGTATTCTTTCTCTTGCCATGAGACAACTGGGTCAAAGTGAAACCAGAAAGCACAAACTCCTCTGCCCTAAAGATGTTAAAGTGCGCCATTGAGATGTCCCTCAACAGAAAGCTTTGGGACATCGCCAGCTTAGAGTTTTTCTTCATTTAACAAGTTTCAGTTATCAGCCTTAGATGAGGCATAGCTTCCCACTACGGTATATGAGCTGGCGCTATACGAGTGATGTCACGCTGTTACAGAACACAATCCAGAGTATGATATACCGAACAGCAATTTGTATCGATCACTGCACACATCTAAAGTGCATTAAACACGGGATGGGCTTTAAGTTTAGTAAAACTGCTCATGAAATAAATGGTACCTTCAGATGAGTCATCAAATACACTTGGCTTTCATGTGTTTTTTCCCCTCACTCTCAAGCTCTCTGTAGGAATAAGTTCTTGGGTTGTATCAAATAACTCTGACTCTGGCCTAATATCGGCTTTTGCCTTGCCTATTTTCTAACCGATACATCAGAACGCATGTGAGTTGGTCCTGCTTTTCTACCTCCCTGTCCCTCCAGTACTCACCTCCATCTTCCACTTGGCCAGCAACTCCTCCCTGGTCCTCTTGCTAATGTAATAAGGGTCACCGGCCTGGAAGGTTACTCTGGGCATGGGTCTCTGGCGCAGACTGATTTCCCAGCCCACTCCCCCACGTAGCCTGCCTCGATCTCCCTGTTTAAAGGGACAAATAGGAAAAAAAAGAAAAGGAAAAAAAAATAACCGCTTGTTTAATTCACTCACCTTATCTTTCTGTGCTAACGATAAAAGAGGGAAGGAAGCTGGTGTTTTTTTTTTTTTCTGACATCATACAGGGGGAATCTGTTTGCTGGAGGTTTCGGTGTGGGAAGGAAAAAGACCAGAGAGCTGGGCAGTCCATAGAGTGTGTGAGCACTCAAGACAGGGAGCTACACTGGTTGGCCTGTCTTCCTATATCACCTCAGCCAGCCACAGCGTGCAGAGGAACAGGACTTTCCATTCGACTGGAGGACCAAGTGTATTTGATATTTCAAAGCTAGTAGCCATCAGGGTACCATTTCTTTCACAACTACCCCATTTCAGCAGAATAGATTTGTAACTGTTTTTGTAATCATGCAACTAGAAACCTCTTCACTGCAGACAGCATTTTGGAAAGGAAAAAAAAAGAAAGAAAGAAAGAAAGAAAGAAAGAAACAAGGTAGTGGAACATATTGTATACATAGACACATGTATACAATTAGCAGATAAACAATATACACACGGAGATAGAGGACGGATGGACCACACCATGAGAATTCCATACCTCGTTCTTCGAAGAGTCCCCGATCTCATCCTCTTGGTGCTCGACATCTAAATAGAGAGAGAGACACAACCGCACAAGAAGAAATCATTACCGCAAAAGTACCTCGATAGTCCGTCCAGATGTTTTCAACTGGAAATCGATATCTGTTAGGAAATGTAATGTCTCCCGGTAGGTCTTTTATACAATGATATAGAGATTAAAACGCTCTTTATATATATTCCACACATGCACAGCTAGAAAAATACTAGAGCATTTTACCTAAAACTACACGGGAGATTAGAAAAGAAGTTGTCATTAGACTCAGCTGTGTTAAAGGACATATTTACATGTTATTTAAAATCATATGAAGGTTTTTATACAAGAAACAGAAACAGTGTGTGTTAACTTGAAAATTAAAGAACTTAACTACTGAAAAAAAAAGTGATTTGGATGTGCTTAGGCTGCAGCTTGACATGAAGCAGAAAAGCCTCATGGTGTGTATGTGTGTGTGCATGTTGCAAGCTACAGTAACATACGGCAGCTACTTTAGCTCATATTTTGCTGCCTGTAAGCAAAATTCTTTTCCAGTAACTTTTGAGTTGCTTTGGCATTTAAATGCTCTGTTCAGAACATGTGGAAAAGTCATTTTGGAGCTAATTCAGTCGGTAAAGCACTCGCTCAGTTTCGTCATGTGCGAGTTACAGCATTGCCGAGATTTCTATAATACCTCCATCGCTGAATTAAGTGCCACTTCATGTATTCTCGTTGTAACGTTCGCTTTGTGAGGTTATGGTCGTACGAAAGTATATCACCCAGTCCTGTCCCAGCAGCTCGACAGACCTGAGTGTATGCCAGGCGAGGGCTCAAATGACAATGAGCAATGAGGGTCATTAACATCGTGAAGCTCCAGGCGCATTCTGAGGTGTCAGGCTGCCTGGATGAACCTAGTCGCTATAGACTCGGTGACTGAGACAAGGAAACTGTGTGACTCAGAAAGTTGTGATTGAGGCCTGGAGGAAGCGGGAGGTTAGAGAGTGTGAGCCAGAGTGGTGATGAGTATGGAGGGAGGCCAGGTTTACTTTGGCTTTGCTCACACCCCTGACCCTACATCTCGTCGTGCTGAGGTTCCACAGCTGCGTGCTATTAGCCCCTGTCCCTCCCTACCCCCACTGCCTGCTGCACACTAAGCTAGCATACAGAGCAGCCTGGGCTGAACACATCTGCAGCCAAAACTTTTATATTCCACCACGGTCCGTTGCTAACTAATGATTGGGAGATTTTTAAACCTTGGACACCGTTTGCCTGGAGAAATGCTGAACCAGCATCAGATATATGCATCTAAAGTCACTCGGCGTAAATCGGTATTCCGTAAAGAACTGTTAACAATATTCATGGACAAGGAAACATTTTATAACAGCAAGCTTGATGTAGAAAATTTGTTTTTGAAAAATGCATTTTGATTGTAATGTTATCTTTATGTGAAAAGAATTTATGGAAGTATAAACAGTGTTAAAAATTCCTTAAAGCAATATCCTCTTACAATAAATATGTTCTTGACATTTTCGGCACGGCAATTTATTGTGGTTGTATTCAGACATTTAAAATTCAATTAAAAATGACTGACCTTACTAAATTACTGTTCAAGATTATGATCAATTGTTAAAAATACCATCTTCATTATTCTTCGACCTTACAAATTCAAGCTGCCAAAATTCAGGGTGAAAAAAAAAACTCAGATCTTTACATCTGGAATATCATGGCAATGGAGCAATGGATTGCCGATTGCTGTGATTCATTCCCAAGTGTACTTTAAAAAGTTCCCTTCCTGGGCAGTCTACTTCTCAGGGAACTGGATGCAGATCGGAGCTCAGCGCTTAAAACTAACTACCTGGGATGGCAGTGTTATTTATATTCCATAACAATTTCCTACTCATACACTGTATGGACAAAGGTATTTGTCCAAACCTGTAAATTATTGAATTCAAGTGTTTCAATCATTCCTTATCCCCAGTGAAGGGCAATCTTTTAGCCTACCAAGACATCTTGGACAACGCTATGCTTTGAACTTTGTGGCAACAGTTTGGTGAAGCCCCTGTTCTATTCCAACATGACAGTGCCCCCGTGCACAAAGCAAGTACTATAAAGACATGGTTTGATGAGTTTGGTGTGGGAGAATTTGACTGGCCCGCACAGAGGCCTGACCTCAACCCCATCGAGCACCTTTGGAATGAACTGGAACGGAGCTTGTGAGCCAGGCCTTCTCGTCCAACATCAGTTCCTGACCTCATAAATGCTCAACAGAATGAATGGGCTGGAATTCCCACAGAAACACCCTTCCAAGAAGAGTGCAAGCTGTTATAGCTGTAAAAGGGGGACCAACTCCATATTGAAGTATATGAACTTGGATGCAATGTCATTGCAGGTTTGGCCAAATACTTTTGTCCACATAGTGTATCTGTGTTTACAAACCTTGCAAGACACAAAAACCATGTAAAAAAAAAAAAAAATGAATTTTTTAATAATCGCAAGCTTTGATTATTCTCCTTCTTTGGAACTGATTTACATCCCTAAAGTCATTGTTTATGAGAGGACATTGTTCACTTTTGAACAGCTTTGTTTTGCCTGGTATGAAAAGGACAGGCAGGGGGTAATGAGACGCTACGAATTCTAGTGACCTGAAACACTAGCAGGGCCGTTACAATGATTCATGATTCATGAGCAATAAGACATAGGCATAAAAAAGAGCATGGGAAACCAATGAAGGACAGCCAACCTTAGTGGAGCTCATTAAACGTACACCTCCAACCTGACACATACATATCAAATCCCTTTTCTCAGCTTCACTTTCCAAAGTGCTACTGTTAGTTTACTAATTGCCATTCGAATGATGGCTGAGTATAGACATTCGAACGTATAAAGCTGTAAAGGTACACTGAAGAAAAAAAAAAAATCACGTAACACGCGACTTACTTAAATGACGAGTAGAACTGACACTTAAGTAAAATATGTAAGTTGAGCAAGAATAAATAATGTTGTGTTTATTTTCTCATTAAACCCAAAATGTCATCATGTACATGCACAAACATGCACAAACACATTATATATACATTATATATGATAAATAACAAAATAGACATAAAACTATATAAATATATAAAAGGTGCATGAGGCAAATTTTTTTTTTTTTGTGAAATCATGCTTGAAGGTCTTTTTTTCATACTTTGTATACTTCAAACAGACAAAGCATATCTTTAAAAAAAATCTAAACACATGATTTGAAATATAACAAATGCAGATACTTTAGAAGCATTTTGGCAGTATGGCCTGGGTTCATTCTGTATTTATATATGTATCTGGGTAAGTAACAGAGAAGTAGGGAAGGAGAAAGAAGGACAAATACAAAGTGAGAGATGATGACTTCTATTAAATTATATATATATATATATATATATATATATATATATTTTTTTTTTTTTTTGAATTCAAGTATATATAATTTTTTGTTTCATTTTTACAGGATGTGACAATATCATTCATATCAACATAGACTGATGACATGTTATATGATTCATTTCATCTCGCCCACTCTCCATACAGCCCCGCCCCCACTGTCCCTCTGCGTCCACACGCAAACCTGAGCTGCCTTGTTGAAATACATAAGTGCAAGTTGTTGCCGTTCCGTAAAGTAAAAAAAATATGAAGAAAATAAGATGCGTAGAATATTCTTCAGCATGGCATTATCTTCAACACCTGTAATATAGTTGCCGAGGAGCGTGTAATATTTACGCATATCATTAGTATTATATTGCAAAAATTTTTTTGTTCTGCACTGAAGTTCGTCCTAGAACTGTGTCCTGGTCAGCGCTGCACTGTGCTTTAGTGTGTCCAGTAATTCTTGTGTTTTGTCATAGTCTTGCACTGTTCTGCACATGCTTGCACTTGTGCACATTATGCAATATTATATGTAAAAGTATAAATATGGAGTCTTGTGTACTTGTTGTTGTTTTATATAGCGACATGGTCTTGCTAGAAAGCTGTTTCACTTCCCTATGTATTGTCTGCACTGTATATGGTTGAAATGACAATAAAAAACACTTTACTTGACTTAGCGACATAAACTGAAATACAAAGAAAGTGTTAGAATTTGTGTCAAAAGCACTTCACAGCCTGAAAAAAAGACTTCCGGACAGAAAGAAAGCATGCTGCAAGCTTAATTTACCCTACAAAGCTCTAAGAAGTGGTCATAGAGAGAAAATAATACATACTGAGACAACTGAGGCTACAATTCATTTCAACATATTGGTAAATTCGTATGCATGAGATATTGCGACCTCCTCTCTGCGCTAAGGTGCTCGGACTAATAACAATGCCTTGACTAATAGGGGTTGACCACATGTCTCGATATTTAATCTCAAATCTAAAATAAAGCTTAATTAGTGAATGTGTAAACATAAAAACTAACAAATAAAGTATGGCTGCACGATTTGATAAAAAACTTACAAAACTTTTTCTACGAATATTTATAGTGCAATTCAAACTCTGATATTTACCCATAAAAGGTAATGGATGTACCATGTAATAGGCTCCAGGTGCCCATGGCCCTGTACACTGGAGAAACTGGTACAGAAGATAACTGAATGAATCAACTTAAATTATTAACAAACTCTACATCAGTTTTCAACCGTGCATATATTACCTGTAACAAACAGTGATCAACCTATTGCACAGGCCCATACTGCAAGTTAAACTTAAATTAAGCAATTAATTGTGCAGCACTAAAATAAAGCAGTTTATGAATGTTTAAGCCTGTTGTTATTCTAGTTATGTTTAAATTTTTATTGTATTAAATTGCATTTAATTCTGTTGAATCACTGTTGTTGTTTTTGACATCAACTGAAGATGCATTTTCAGAGACAGGCCTGTTCTTATTTAATATATGCTGTTTATATATATATATTTTTTTCTCCATTTTTTGAACAAGGAATAAAACCCTGTAATTGCATTTTATTTTGATTACAATCTGTTTTAATAAAAGTGCTTGAAAGCCCGCTTTGTAGAAAAAAAAGTGTTATACAGTACATATTTCATTTATCGCCATTAAACCTTAAAATACCAAGCTATAATGTTACCTCCACATCCCCCACCTCCAGTAATGCCCTTTCACCTACAGTAGCCCTTGACATGCTTGCGTTTTCTTTACTCACAACCCTGTCTCCATAATTACCTGATGACATGATAATTGCTTGAGAAACTGGATCAGATGTGTTAAAATGAGGGGAAATGTACAGTATGAGCAGACCGAGAACCACTGGATCGGCCATAAGATCCCATTTCTGTTCATCAAATATTCATTTAACAGTCCACTGGTACTCCCAGGCGTGCTAGTCTAGCTATCTTGAGCGGCTCAAAAATCAAACCCACATGGAAGCAAAAGACACCCATGTTTGTTTCCTGGACCGACTCGCACCCAGCTACTAACAGACATCCCGATCAGCTCTCCTTCTTTCTCACCCACTCACACACTTTCTCTCACAATGGGAAGAAATGACTACATAACCGGTTGCTCAGGCAGAGGAGGGGTCGTTTCCACTGCCGAGGTCAGCGGGTTCATGAGTGTAGCTGATATACAGTACTGTGGCTCTATAGATCTCTGTGTGCCAAGCCCTGAGCTGAGATCCTTCCTCTGCTTTCCAGATGAATGACATAAATATTGTATTAAAAACTCCTGAAGCTACTCTTTGTTAGATTATTCTGCATTGGGTTTAGAAACTTGGAATAATGTGATAGTACGAACGTTCTTGGATAAATAACGTACCGATGTATCTATGCTTCCAAGACAGACAAACAGGTGTGGATCACTGCTACAGGAAATACCTCACAGAAGGATGTACTACAAGCTAATCATGCCTTCCTTATGTATGGAATAGATTATTTTTATCATCCAATCCACAAAAGGATTATAGAAGGACATGTTCAGTATGCATAATTCTGTAGACTATGTATAGTAAACTGAAATGCCTTGGCACGATCGTGCTTGCCTGTCACATCGTCGGGAAATGTGGCTTTTTCTATGGGTGTTTATATGCAGAAATCCTCTATATTCTCAATAGTATGAAGATTTCACAGCCTAAAAACTATCCACACCGTGAAAATACATTTTGCTTACTGCGTTTACACATCACATCCTGATTGTGGTTGCACAGAAGAGGAGAATTTTCACAAGCTCAATAAATCTAAACTTGTGTCATAAAACAATGAGAAACTTTATGCATGAATAGGCTCACTGTTATTAATAAAAGAGCTTTTACAAAGTGTTTTTTACACTTGGATCTTATTCCAAAAATAGCGGTGGGTTTGGTTAATGTACACAGATGTGGAACGTGGCACATGTGACCTGTTAAGTGAAATTCAACATATAAAAAACATTACTTTGTTGTAAATAACAACTTGTTTTTAATATGTTCATTATATATTACATGCATTAACTATTAAAGCTGCCATACAGGTCCATGTGGATATTCTGGTACTACAGGAATGATACCATACTAAAACAGGCACAGTTCATAGCTGTGATTTGAATAACAGTTAGCACTACTGTTTCTGCTGAGTTCCTTTTATGAAAAAAAAATCATTCAGACTTAAGAACCCAACAGCACTTTTATCTATAGTAAATATTTATAATTAAATATACATTTAAAATCTTGACATAAATATATATATATATATATATATATATATATATATATATATATATATATATATATGTGTGTGTGTGTGTGTGTGTGTATAGTATACTGTATATATGTGTGTGCGTGAATACATACAATATGTACACATACAAACTTGAATATATTCATACATACATAAAAATATAATGAAATTTATATTTATTTAC
Organism: Clarias macrocephalus; assembly: GCA_011419295.1. Taxonomy (NCBI): domain Eukaryota; kingdom Metazoa; phylum Chordata; class Actinopteri; order Siluriformes; family Clariidae; genus Clarias; species Clarias macrocephalus. Next base: position 49 of record JAAGKR010005145.1, on the reverse strand, counting down.
CCACACACACACACACACACACACACACACACACACACACACACACACA
>JAAGKR010005144.1:24214-53925 GCA_011419295.1 Clarias macrocephalus | reverse complement strand
GAAAATAAGGATGATCCGAGGATGTGACCATCAGGATGGTTTAAAAGCAGTGTGAAAACACATGATCAAAACAGAAGTACTGTAAATCAGTCATAAATGAGATCTGATGTGTGAGGAGAAGTCAGTACGCCATATATAGGGCGCAACAGGACTCAAATCGTTTGGTTTTCTTAAAATAGCAGCAAGAAACTTCCCAGAAGAGCGGAACAAACACAAATGAATCAATAAAATAATATTTTTTCTTCATTTACAAGACATGTCCTTGTGTCCTCATATCCACCCTAGTCAATACCAATATTAATTTTTAATGAAATTTTTGCCAAACATAAGAGAGCAACACAATTTGAGGCAGATTATTTTGGACTGTCTTGGGAATTAAACGGATGTTTGTAACTTCACTTCACTTCACTTCACTTCACTTCAATTCACTGCAATTCACTGCAATTCAATTCAATCCAGTTTAGTTCAATTAAATTCAATTAAATTCAATGTATTCCAATTCAATTCACTTCACTTCAATTCAATTCAATCCAGTTTAATTAAATTAAATTCAATGTAATCCAATTAAATTCACTTCAAATTAATTAACTTCAATTCAATTCAATTCAATGTATTCCAATTCAATTCACTTCAATTCAATTCACTTCAATTCAATTCAATTCAATTTAATTCACTTCAATTCAATCCAATCCAATTCAATTTAATTCAATTCAATGTATTCCAATTCAATTCACTTCAATTCAATTAAATTCAATGTATTCCAATTCAATTAATTTCAATTCAATTTAATTCACTTCAGTTCAATTCACTTCAATTCAATTCAATTCAATTCAATTCAATGTATTCCAATTCAATTCACTTAAATTCAATGCAATTCACTTCAATTCAGTTTAATTCAATTCAATTCAATTCAGTTAAATGTAATTCAATTTAAATCAATTCAAATACATTCCACTCAGTTCCACTTTTTGATTAGAGCTAAGTATTTTATTAGTTTAGCCCTTTTAACAATGGACATTGTCTCAAATTCTGGATATAAATATAAAAAAGTATAGGTTTATCATTTATTATTTAATGAGCAAGCCAGAGGAGACAGTGGAAAGGAAAAACTCCCTGGGATGATATGATGAGGAAACCTCAAATGGAAACACATCCTTATTTGGATGTAATCTGATATCAGATGCATACTTTTAAACCTAAAAAATGCAAAGTTTGGTATAATTGACTGTTGGATTAATCACTAATTCTCTTGATCCATCACATCAGGATCCAGCGTCCTCCACGGCCTCTGAGGGAGACTCGGACACGAGAGAGAGCGAGCCGGCCACCCTGAACTACAAACCATCACCACTGCAGAGGAAAATAGGTGTGTGCTCTAAGATACTTGTATAAAGTGTACAACATGTGCAAACCTGAGACAAAAAAAAAATTCGTTCAGCGATTCAGTGATGATTAACAATTTAACATTGACTGACATTTCGGCATCTGTATTTTTCATTACACTTGGGCCTTTTCAGAACGGATAGCTTTGTGGTTCCTTATATACTTATATACAGCTGTGGCCAAAAGTTTTGAGAACGGCACAAATATACATTTTTCAAAAAGTCTTCTGTCTTTTAGATGTTACTATGGTATACTGAAGTATAATTACAAGCATTTCATAAAAGTCAAATGCTTTTATTGACAATTACATTAAGTTGATGCAAAAAATCTATATTTGCAATGTTGCCCCTTCTTTTTCAAGACATCTGCAATTCACCCTGGCATGCTGTCAATCAACTTCTGGGCCAGATCCTGAGTGATAGCAGCCCATTCTTACATAATCAATGCTTGGAGTTTGTCGGAATTTGTGGGCTTTGCTCTAGTCCTCAACAGTCCAATCCAGAATATGAATCTGTCCCTTTTTGCTGCACGTTGAAATGTGTGAAGGTGAGCGCTACCGTCAGTCCTGCCCTATGCCAACAGTAAAACAGTAAAGGTCTTGAAAAAGATGGGTCAACACTGCAAATATTGACTTTTCGCATAAACTCAATGTAATTAAATTAATAAATAAAAGCCTTTGATACTTATGAACTGCTTGTAATTATACTTCGGTATACCATAGTAACATCTGACAAAAAGATCGAGTAGACTTTGTGAAAAGCCTGTGTGTGTGTGTGTGTGTGTGTGTGTGTGTGTGTGTGCTTTGTGTGTGTCATTCTCAAAACATTTGGCCATGGCTGTATTATATACAGTAGATATAAAGATAGATATTGTCCTTGTATATACAAACACACACTACCAGTCAAAAGTTCTTCATTGTAAAGCAATGCTGAAGGCGTACAAAATATGAAGTAATCTCCTTTGAACAGTTGATATTGAGATGTATCTGCTACTTATGCTCTGTACAGCTTTCAAAATGTTGCTGGTTATTAATTGGTGATTTCTGAGGCTCGTATCTCTAAATGAACGTCTCCTCTGCAGCAGAGGTAAGGTTTGGTCTTGCTTTCCTGGGATGGTCTTCATGAGAGACAGTTTCATCATGGTGCTTGATGGGTTTCGCAAATGCACTTGACACAATACTGTTCTTGCATGAACTGTTCTAAAATAGCTGAGCTTCATGTCTTAAAATAACAGCTGGAAGGAGATTATTGCATATATTGTTTGCCTTCAGCATAGTTTTACAATGTAGAAAGAGATTAAAAACAGGAAAGACCATGGAATTAGAAGGGGTGTCCAAACTTTTGACTGGTGGTGTATATAAAACAGCTATATGAAATTCTATTAGCAGACTGAAAACATATTAATGACAATATTTCTAAATATTTCTTTGTTCCGTTCCAGTTATTTTCATGTTCCAAAAAGACTAAATGAAGTAAAGTCTAAAAGTGAGGCCCTGGAATCCATTTTAAACAAACGTTCTAGCAGCTTCCCTAACTGACCAACTTGCTATTACTAATGAAGTGGAACTGGCAACCTCACAAGCCGTTTAACATGTAAATAGGCCAGATTCTGTTTGAACAAGCCTGTTCTAAAATAGCGATTAGCTGAATTGGTGAAGTGCGTGACAGAGCCATGTGTTTTGTTTGAAGAAAAACAGCGAGAGCTGGCCAGGAAGGGTTCTCTGAAGAACGGCACGGCGGGGAGTCCTGTCAACCAGCAGCCCAAGAAGAACAACGTCATGGCCAGAACACGGTGAGAGCGGGGATTGGTTTTTCTTGCGATTTCTTGACGTAGCGATGAAACGGGATGCCTGTTACATAACGCTGCGGTACAATTAAAAAAGCATGAAATGAGACCGTGACGTGGGACAGCGTTAAGGAAAACAGACTCCTAGATACAGACCAAAAGTCAAATTTGTGTACAAACAAGCCACGTTACCCTGTCTTCAGGAAATAATAATAAAAACAAGTTCAGCAGCAAGTTGATATGTGGGCTAACAGGTTATCGTAGATGGGAATCCGGAAGCCTTTGTAAAAGATTGATAAACAATTCATAAACAGATCAAATTACAGTAGAATTCTTCAGGACGTCACGCGGACACCTATAGAAACCGGTCAAAATAGATGTCCTGATGAATCTAATGAAGAGATGGGACCTGGGTGGTAACAAGATGGACGGTTCAGTAGTATACACCTTTTGCACCTGACATCACAACATCTGTCCTCCATGGTCCCGCCCACTTCTGGACATCAAAAGGGACATTAATTATTGGATGCAAGCACCAAAACCCACACCAAAGTGGGTGTCACAGAAGCACTTTCAGTAAGAAAACACATCTGATAACGTTATACTTTATCATCTTTAGCAACATGTTATCTCCTTCTGCGTTTTAGCTTCTCACACAAGTCTGAGTCCTAAATCATTCTCTAATCACTAATCAAGGGAACGACTTGGTGTGTGGAGCAAGGGACATCAACATAGTGCACTAGCTTTCCAATTACACTATTTGGAATTCGACCATGAAGCAGTTAGTTAGATATCACTCACTCACTCATCATCTATACCGCTTAATCCTGTATTCAGGGTCACGGGGGACTTGAATACAGGACTCCTATCCCAGGAGATTTCGGGCACATGGCAGGGTACACCCTGGACAGGGTGCCAATCCATCGCAGGGCACACACACACATACACACACTCATTCACACACTACGGACAATTTGGGAACGCCAATTAGCCTAACCTACATGTCTTTGGACTGTGGGAGGAAACCGGAGTACCCGGAGGAAACCCACCAAGCACGGGGAGAACATGCAAACTCCATGCACACAGAGACGGGAATCGAGCCTGGCCGGGGATCGAACCCGGACCCTGGCGGTGCAAGGCGGGTCACTGAGAGAGCCAACACCAATGCTACGCTAGCAAACACAACCGAATCCAGGAGGATTCGCATACAGTATTTGTACACCTTCTGAGCTAATCATATTATGATAAATCAAACTTTTGCAAATGAATGTCCTTATTACATTCTTCATTTATTTTCAAATGCTTGTTTCTCTTTTGAATAACTTACAAAGTCTACCCAGACATACTGCATATGAAAATAATCAGCAGAAGATAAGCTATCGATTGCTAGGTTACTCTTTTATCTGTGAGACAAAGCATCAAGTAGTTTGGTAGGTAATCAAGTTTCTCTTTTTTCTTAAACATAATTATCAACAAAATTCATAGTAGCCTCATGTTGGCTAATGGTGCTTCTGCTGCCCAATGTCATGTCATGGTAGTCACATGTCAGAAAAAGGTCAATAGCTGGCCAAATTCTTGCTAATGCTGACTTTTTTTCATACATAAATTTCATTTGAAAATCAGCTGACATTTTATCGTCACTACAATGCCAATGATCTCATTCTGTAACCAATCAGAGTACTGTTTCATATTTCACTATTTCTTTTGCTAACAAGTTAGCATGGGTCTCAGAGGTCTCTCAAAGTGTGCCTGTTAAACACTGCTGGTTAAATACACCTCAGATATTTTTGTTGTTTTATACTTCACTATTTCAGCGGCTATAGAAATGAGACACGCCCCACCACCATAGCTGAGCAACAAGGTGGCGCTTATGTGATGTCACAAAGGAGGAAAATCTTAGTGGCTTGTTTAAACATTACAGGACAAAAAAAAAAATCAGCAAATGTTCTTTTTTCATGCTTTTTTTATATGTGCATGCAAACTAGACACATGGTGACTAGTGAATTTTGTAAAATAGGCCACCTTTAAACAAGTTTGCTCAAACAAGGCAAACCTCATTAGTAGCATATACAGTAGTTTAATCATAGGTGAGCTATTTTTATAAAACTCTGTGTCACTGAGAACTTTTGATAAAACGTGCATTTATTGCAAATTTTACATTGTTCTGCTGCATGGAAAAGTATGAAACAAAAATGGTTTCTGGAATTATCCAGATTTTACAGATACACTCTCTCTCTCTCTCTCTCTCTCTCTCTCTCTCTCTCTCTCTCTGTCTTTCTGTGTATCTCTCCCCTCCTCTCTCCATCCCTCTCTTTTTCCCTCCAGGCTTGTGGTTCCCAACAAAGGCTACTCCTCCTTAGACCAAAGCCCAGACGAGAAACCCTTAGTTGCTTTAGACACAGACAGGTACGTCACTTGCATATCCCCCCCGAAGCCATCTACTAAATGTCTCGAGTCATTTTAGTTAATCTCTCTCTCTCTCTCTCTCTTTCTTTATTGGCTTTTCACCCCAGTGACGATGACTTTGACGTGTCCAGATACTCCTCATCCGGATACTCCTCAGCTGAGGTGAGAACTCCAATTACCAAGGATAAACTGCTGAAGAAAGCTAAAGTCAACATTAAAACTAAATATGTAGCTTTAGATAACCAACGTTATAAGGCCCCCGTCAAACTGACAAAGACCATGAAGTTCCCACTGCGTCAGAGAATATCACAGGATGCAGCAGGGATGGGGTCGAAATGGATAAATGTCAACGTCCAGATCTCTGTCGGGTTCTCAATGCGTCTATCATGTTGACACTAATTTCCAATAATGACCATAATTACATGCTCACCAGGTCCAATTAGATCAAACCAAGTTATTACTATGTCTCTTGCCTCTTACCAGGCACTTATCACGGACTTACTACAGTATGTTGTCATTGCATATGAAGGGTTGGTGTAATTACCGGGAACTATGCAGTGCTTTTCATTACAAAGTGATAATTTAAGGAATTGTAGATGTCATAGACATTCTGACAACCTGCTGCATGACAACCTGCTTCTACAACATGGTACTGTATGGACCTACCGTGGCCACCGCACCAGGCTGAGGAGGTTGTTGTGAACTCCATTGACGTAGCAACAACGCAGTGATACCAGAATAACAACTCAGTCAGAACGGCATACTGCGCTCATGCTTGAATTCCCTAATACCCCTGTCTTATCTACATGGGGTCAGCGAGGGTTCGTTCGGTGGCCATAAGTATGATTCATCGCGAGTTTTGGTGTAGTGACTATGTTTCCAGTCGTTCCGCATGAAAAATTAAATGCTTCTTTTTTCTTACTTTCGTCACGGAAACTTGGAGACCTTGCGAAACCTCGTGGAACGTTGTGTGGTCTCTCGCGGCAGCTCGCGGTGCTTAACACCCCTCTCACTGCGACTCAAACCGCATAGGTGAGATAGGGGGATAAGAGGTGTTAGTTATGCCGTTAACTGGTCAATGTGATTGTTAATACATCTTAATTAAGCTCTTCCTGCATCTTGCTTTGACCAAGTTCTCACTGGACCGACATTTATTGGGAAATTAGGTGTTTTTTTTTCTCTCCTTTTTTTCGAAGCTAGCTAAAATAATAAATCTAAAGAAAAGAAATTTCAGTTTCCTGGTCAAAAATCTAAATGTCACTACCTGGATTTAATTAAGCAAAAAAAGGTAGGAGCATTCCACTGGATAATTACTGCAGTGATTAATATTGTTCAACTGCAACAAGTTATTTAAACCTGAAATAACTGATGCAGTGAGTAGCTTCTCAGTTCCTAAACATCCCCTTTAGAGAACATATCATGTGGTCGTGGCAAAGATGTTTCAGAAGGATCAAATTATTATCCTGCATCAAAAACGAAAACAACCACAGAGATTGCTGAAATGAATAAAATTGGGTATAGAAGTGTAAAATGCATTAGTAAAACCTGGAAAGATAGTGGTGGACCGGGTGATGCTGTAACCTCCCGCAGCTGGAGGTCTAGAGAGAGCTGATTGGCCGAGCCCACTCAGAGGGGAGGGATGAGAGGTACTTAGTGGTCCCACATTAATCACGGCTCTACAGGCAATCAGGGGCGTCTGTGAGCTGACGCAAGCGGAAGGAGCAGATAGCGCTGTCCTCCGAGTGTGTTACGCCGCCCCCAATGTAGCGTAAAGATGCGGTCGGCTGGTTTGGAGGAAACAAGTGATAGTCTTCGACCCTCTCGGCGGAGTGGTAGTAGTAGCCTTAATGTGGGAGCCCCCTAGTGGCGGGGAGGAACTGAACATGACTAAATTAGGGAGAAATCCCCCCCCCTTGGGCATCAAGATCATAATGAGGATTTTCCAAGATCATGATGCCAGGATCCATCAGGCTCGAATTGTGTAAGGTGGTTCAAGGAGCATGAGACATCATTTTGACACATGGATTGGCCACCATAGGGTTCAGACCTTAATGCCATTGAGAATCTTTGGGATGTGCTGGAGAAGGCTTTATAATGTACAGCGATCCGACTCTCATCATCAATACAGGATCTTGCAGAGAAATTAATGTGAATGTGGAAATAAATGTTGTTGCATTGCATAAACTTATCAAAATGATGCCAGTGTTGTAATCCAATGAAATATTAGAGTTTTTTTTTTTGGGTCGACCATACAGGATTGATATAGATAATGACATGGCAGACACAACATCTGTTCTTGTTCCTCTAACACATGTACATTTCATATATTTTATCCAGTTCTAATTACAATTAGAACTTAACTGAACTTGAACTTAAGTCTGAAGTTACTTTCCTCCACAGCAAATAAACCAGGACTTGAACATCCAGCTGCTGAAGGACGGATACAGGCTGGACGAGATCCCTGACGACGAAGATCTTGACCTCATCCCTCCAAAATCGGTCAATCCAACCTGCATGTGCTGCCAAGCCACGTCTTCATCTGCCTGCCAGATCCAGTAAACTTTCTCTCTTTCTTTTCCTCTTCCCTTCTGTTTTGCTCTCTCTCTCTCTGTCCTTCTCTCTTTCTCTCCTTCTTGTACCCTAATAAAGACATTTAATCCACGTTATGGCACGAAATGTACAGGTAATGTTATGATCAAAATGGCGTACAGGAAATCCTGAACACACACACATGCACACACATATACACAAACACCAACCCCAACATATACCTGCGATAATAATTAATGTTGTGACTATTATTATTGGTAGCGTCCTCCTATGGTAGGGCGCTCTGTACGCTAGTTAGCTGGGAGGAGATTATGTGTTAAACCTCCTGGTGGACGTTGTGTAATGACTGTACAATTGGAGTTTAAAAAAAAAAGAAAAAAAAAGAAGTGATTTAACTGTGCATAAAATACTTGGTGATGCTAGCGCCAATTTATCAGCTGTAGTACCTACCTGCTTCCATGTTGTACTTATCATGTTATGTTTGTTGTCTTTATTTCTTTCTTTTTTTTTCTTTCAACTGGACAGCTGTATTGGTACCTGCTTAAGGATGTTGCCGAGACACTGTTGATTTTCCTTTCTTGTACTAGTTGTTCATTCGCCGCACTAAAAAAATGCAGCATTGTGTAGCATGTATGGAAAACGTTGCACTGTTTCTTTTCTTTTTTTCTTTTTTTTTTTTTCTGTCTAGAGTTTTGTTTACACTAATTCGGGGCTCCATCGCAAGTGTCCGCTCAATGATTTGGAGACGAATGTATCGATTAAAACCGAATGCATATCCAATCCAACTGGCTTATGGAATATAATATAGCCTTTATTATATATTTAAATATTATATTTAAAGGCCACTTAGTTAGCATCATTTGGTCGATCTTTATTTGATGTTAACTGCCACACATAATATCAGTGTGCTGTAAAATGCTACCTAAAGTGCATACAAACACTTTGGTGTAAGTGACTGTTTCTCATTTTCCATTGAAGTGCTGTGTTCTGGCTTTTTTGACTAAAGTGGCATCACAAAGGAAGTAAACTTTCATGAATATGGTAATAAAAAAGTCGATGTACTTGTGGTTTTTTTTTTTTTCTGGTACACTCATCCCTATGGGCTTTTAAATCTCTGACAAGGGCATTCGTTTTTAAAATCATGAATCAAGAAATTTGTTTGAGTTTTTAAAAGTATAACCAAAATGGCTTCCTTCCTTAATCAGTGCCACACTGGTGATGGGTGAGAAATCTGTTCATTTGAATATAAAGTACACAGAATGGCGGCATGGTGGCATAGTGGTTAGCACAAGTCTGTGTGCATGGAGTTTGCATCTTCTCCCCGTGCTTGGTGGGTCTCCTCCCATAGTCCAAAGACATGCAGATTAACCTAACAGGTGTTTCCAAATTGCCCAGAGTGTGTGAATGAGTGTTTGAGTGTTGGCCGGAGGTCCCACCGATCATACACATGGGAATAAATACAATGGTCTCCATTGGCCTCCACGGTCTCTAGTTGGACTACAGAGCTTCCTAGATGGATGGATGGATGGAAAGCATACAGAACACAGACTCAATATGTTCCATAACATTTACAACCTGAATTTCCAGAAAAGTTGGGACGTTTTCTAAATTTGAATAAAATGCAAACTAAAAGACTTTCAAATGACATGAACCAAGATTATACTTTATGATGATGCAGATAGTTTGAAGGAAAAGCTAATACACTTATCTTAGTAGGAAAAAAAAACAAACATTGAGGTACACTATACTTAAAAGTTATACCAGTTGGTTTTGTTTTGGTTGGGTTTTATGTACCAATGTACGAGGAGCGTTCAAGTCAAAGCAGTATTTTCATAGAGACTTTCATGCAGTATTTCATGCAGAATAACAGTTATGAGAGACCTTTGTTTTTATATTTAATCCCTCCTACGACATAGTTTGAATCCTGTGTTGGGTCTGTGTGTGTGGAGTTTGCATGGAGTGGTTCTTGGTGGTTTCCTCTGCGTACTCTTTTTTGATTTTTGATCTTTGAATTGTGGTGAGTGTATGTGCATGCTTGTGCCCTGTGATGGATTTGTCACCCCGTCCACGGTGTACTTCGCCTAGTACCCTGAGTCCCCTGAGATAGGGCCCTGACCTGCTGTGACTCTGTACAGGATAAGCAGTATACAGAATGAATGAATGAATGCTGCTACACTTTCCTAGTTTTTCACTAGTGCTTGGATATCATTAATGTAGAGATTTATCTCAGTAGGCCTCAGCCATGATGGGACTGGCTGGTTCACATCTGAAATTCTGGCCCCACAGGAACTTCTTTAATGGCCCAACAATGTGGAAATGGCTTGGAGTGTGGTTAGGACTGTACGGTGTTTGTGGCAATAACTCCTAGTCGAGTTCCTGTAATGTGCAAGTGTTGTTGTGATGTGACTATGGTGATGTAAGTGATTGTGTGTATCGCAAGTTCCCACAGACAGATTGCCAACAAGTTATCCGTTGATCCGTTGAAGGATGAGTTGCTCCACTCGCTGAATGTTCAAACAAATGACTGCAGTAGGCTCTGAGCCACCTCGGCCGTGATTGTCATTAATGTTTTAAAACATTTGTACCATATGTGTTACTAATAAGAATCTTATCAACGTACTGTGCTTGAGGTCTTCTGTAAATGTCAATTGGTTTTACGTCTTCATTCACTAGAAATTTAAACACATGTCCCAGTTTGACTTGAACACTCCATTTGTATACAATTGGTCTAGTATTTAAAAAGTCCTAGGAAGAATTCACAGGGATTTGACTTTGTAATGATTGATCTATATAACGTTTATGGAAGATGGAAGGAGTTTCCAGTTTCAGTGCTTTGTTATACTCAGGACGTTTTTCCCGCCACAGGACAGGCTTCACTTTGTGGTGTCTAGGTAATGGGACAAACTGTATTTTTTGAGAGACAAAAAGTCTTAGGTAAGGTAATAACTAATTAAAGCTGATATAATCCAGTTGATAACAGCAATGATTTTTTCTTGACATTCCTTTGCATACATGTAACTAAAGAGGAAAACATGGTTTAATATTGGTAAATAAAAATTGTTAGAATTGCCATATTGATGTTCTATAAAAGTAACAAAACATGCAGTTTAGGAAAGTTTCGAGGTGGTATTAGTAACATTACTTAGCCATTAGCACTTACACTCACCTAAAGGATTATTAGGAACACCATACTAATACGGTGTTTGACCCCCTTTCGCCTTCAGAACTGCCTTAATTCTACGTGGCATTGATTCAACAAGGTGCTGAAAGTATTCTTTAGAAACGTTGGCCCATATTGATAGAAGAGCATCTTGCAGTTGATGGAGATTTGGGCGGCACGAAGCTCCCGTTCCACCAATTTGAAATGATTCGAGCTTTGTGACATGGTGCATTATCCTGCTGGAAGTAGCCATCAGATGATGTACATGGTGGTCATAAAGGGATGGACATGGTCAGAAACAATGCTCAGGTAGGCCGTGGCATTTAAACGATGCCCAATTGGCACTAAGGGGCCTAAAGTGTGCCAAGTAAAGATCCCCCTCACCATTACACCACCACCAGCAGCCTGCACAGTGGTAACAAGGCATGATGGATCCATGTTCTCATTCTTTTTACGCCAAATTCTGACTCTACCATTTGAATGTCTCAACAGAAATCGAGACTCATCAGACCAGGCAACATTTTTCCAGTCTTCAACTGTACAATTTTGGTGAGCTCATGCAAATTGTAGCCTCTTTTTCCTATTTGTAGTGGAGATGAGAGGTACCCGGTGGGGTCTTCTGCTGTTGTAGCCCATCCGCCTCAAGCTCGTGTGTGTTGTGGCTTCACAAATGCTTTGCTGCATACCTCGGTTGTAACGAGTGGTTATTTCAGTCAAAGTTGCTCTTCTATCAGCTTGAATCAGTCGTCCCATTCTCCTCTGACCTCTAGCATCAACAAGGCATTTTCGCCCACAGGACTGACGCATACTGGATGTTTTTCCCTTTTCACACTATTCTTTGTAAACCCTAGAAATGGTTGTGCGTGAAAATCCCAGTAACTGAGCAGATTGTGAAATACTCAGACCGGCCCGTCTGGCACCAACAACCATGCCATGGTCAAAATTGCTTAAAATCACCTTTCTGTCCCATTCTGACATTCAGTTTGGTGTTCAGGAGATTGTCTTGACCAGGACCACACCCCACAGCAAATGCATTGAAGCAACTGCCATGTGATTGGTTGATTAGATAATTGCATTAATGAGAAATTGAACAGGTGTTCCTAATAATCCTTTAGGTGAGTGTAGTTAATTATTTTATTTAAAGAACAGCATGTTCTTTACATTTTTATGTTTTACTTAAGTGACAGTAAATTGACATGATGCATTTGCTTGTTGACTTTGCAGTAAGAGTCAATTATGTTTTAAGATAATTACCGAGCCATGTATTGTTATTGCACAGATCTAGAGAGAAATTAAATGGGCACTAATTTATTAATAGCAGTATTAGCCTTTCTTGTGTATGAAAATGTAACAAATATTAAGCAGAAATAACTACATTGCATTTTACATACCGTATCACAACAAGGAATATAGAAAAATTATAGCAAATGTAAACTTTTTTGGCAAAGGTTTGGTAATGTTTGAAAATATGCTTATGAAATATAAATCTGAATTTAATGCACTGAGTAAGCAAACTCACTTTGGTTGCAAACGCTGAAAATTGAACTACACAGCAATTTCCTCTGGTAATGTTTTAACATTTTTTATTTTTACTTTTCCAGTAAAAAAGGAACTGGAAATACAGATGACCATCAAGTTCTGTTGAAAACAATACAGCAAAATTTAAAAAATAAGAAGAAAAAAAGAAAAAAAAAAACAAGATTCTGTTTCATAGTTGTCGATATGTACAGCTGTGGTACTGTAGGTGTTCATGAACAACAACAAAAAAATGCAATACAGAGAATCTGTCAGTGGTTAGTTCAGGCCATTGTACATTCGTTATGAGGATGAAGTCGGTATGGTGCGGTAGAAGAGACAGTGTATCGTTACATTCTTTACAGTTCAAGAGCACGAACAAGCTGAAAAGTCTGACAGAAAATGACATCTGTAAAAAGTGCACGTGAATCGAAAGTACTATACTGAAGCAACCATTTCTAATATGAGCGATAGCTGAAATACTTTCCTCACACTGTCAGCTATTACGCTATATTAACCATTCATTTTGTTGCCATTCACTTAGTGGTTGCTTATATATCAAAGACTAAGTCACAGCGTTGAAGATTTCAAGTCAATTATGTAAAATAAGTTGTTTTTGCTGTTGTGCCTCTGTGTCTGTTATTGAAATCCATAAAAAAAGAAAAAAAAAAAAACTAAATCAATAAACCAAAAGAAGAAGTTAGTACACATGAAATAATAATTTGTTAATTCCAGGACTAGTGATTGAACTATCCTTAAAGTTCTAACCTATTTTAAACAAGCCCCGGTCTACTTCCAAATTTTACAAGTATTCACATGAATAGTGTACTTGCTTTTTCTGGCAAAATATGGATATGATTCTATAGAATCATATCAACTTGCTACATTGTGAACTAGACAGCAAAATCAAGTTAACTTCTTGTTAAACACTTTTCTTTACAGATTCAACTTCATATCAACTGCCACGATTCCCTTTAAACTCACTCAACTCGTAAAGTATTTAAAAGAACTGCTTATCTGTCTAGCTAGTCAGCTAGCTACCTGAAGAACAGCTAGCATGCTAGTTAGCCAGGTGCAGTTTTTTAAGCCACATCTATATGCATTCTATCAATGTAGTCTTCAAATGTTATATATTATTTTTAAATGATGAACCATTGTAGTGTTCTTACGTTCCATCTTTTCTTATGTTACTTTCTTTGTATGTTCTGCTAGTACAGTCATGACACATTTCACTCAGAAATCAAAATGGCGATGAGAATTCACTTTAAAGAGAGTACTTAATTACAGCCCAGTATATTATGTGTTAGTAAAAAATAGATGAAAATTGGTCTAAAAAAACAAAACAAACCCACATCGACAGTCATTTGAGGAAGCAACACGCACACGACTGAAAAAAGAATTCATGTGGAGAATTAATACATAAATACATATTATTTTACAGCCATGAAACTCATACATGAATGTATCTGCCTGTGAAAATGCAAAACGATTACCAGAAGTATGTAATGTAAACGCTACGCAAACAGTTTAATGAATTATGGTCAAATTAAACACGAGCTAATGCTGGTACAGTTCTCAGACTTAGCTTGTTTCATCCTATATCATTCACAGAGAAGCCTGTGAATCCTTGTTTGCTAATTTACTCTCTTTGTCGATTTTAGATCTGACCATTCGTGAGGAATCTTTATTAAAGAAAATAAATAATTACACGCATTTCACTAAACACAAAATCATTCGATGAACCAGGATGATTTTGTGCCAAAACAAGGTAAAAACAACAACAACAACAACAACCAGAATCTGGTTTTCCAAAATGGCCGCCTGCATGATGACTCAATATTCAGCTACACTGCAAAGTTTTGTTACTGTTTATAGATTACAGTAAATCCTTGCTCAAAATCACATAAAAAGGATGCCGTTTGAGGAAGACGTAGCACTGAAGAAAAAATACTGAATATGTATTACTAGATTAGCTACTAGTGGTTAAAGGGTAAATTGTGATCTTTTTTCCAGACAATTTCTGTGAGATCCATTGCAACGCTGTGCATTGTGAAATCCAATGCAACTGAATTATTGTATTTGACAATCAGTTCTGTTATTATACAGCGATACTTCAACGTGAGCTCGTTCTTGAATGTGGTTTCATATAAGGCGTTTTTATTTACAACATATACGTGTTTTTCCTCTCTACTATTACAATCATAATAATTGTATAGGCAGCTAGGTTGTACAGCATTACACACCTAAAGTTCTTTTATTGTGCTGGTCAACCATCCCTTTAACCATAAAGAGCCTTTCCCACCTTCCTGAACTGTGTTGGATTGTCCTGGGTTAAAAATACTGATGGCTTTTGGTCTCATTGCTCTGTGACATCACATGCACCTTGACATCACCTCCATATTTACTTGCAAAGTACTTTTGATTAGGAGTTGCTCAGCTTTGACTTTGTCTTACAGTTCACAGAAACACACCAGGAAGGGTCAGGAGTGGATTCAGGACCAGGAAGTGAAAGGGAATGTCAAAATAAAAAGTAGAGGTTGAAAAGAGAAAAGGGGGGGGGGGGGGCAGAATATGAGCATGTGTATTTTTGGATTCTAGGATTCGTTACATTACATGTAAATTCCTACGAAGCACTGTTGAATAAACCTTTAATAACTTACAAATTACTTTTTTTTAAACTTTATGATCACATTTTACATTTTTTTTTACAGCTTGTAAACCTGAAGTGCAACAAGCCATACTGAACTCCTGACGATCTTCCTATCAAATTCAGGAATGTGGGAAAGGGGTATAAATATGCTATGTTTTTGCCTTTTCTGTCTGTTTAGTAAATTATATGCGCAAAAATGTTGGTGTTTTTGTTCACATGTCCCATACGGATAACGCGAAAGCTCAGACCAGAGGCAGTCCCAAAACGTCCAGGTGACCTTTTTGATCTGGCAGCGTACAAATCAGAAGTGTGTGCAGATCCTATATAGAAATATGTATGCAAGTTCTTAACATTCACGCAGCATCTCCAGAGCCCGAAGAGGACGTGGAGCATGTGGAGGGTGAGGAGCGGCGCCTCCGGCCATTGGGCTTGCAGAGCATGCTGGGATGGAAGCCATCGTGGCGGCGCGCATGCTTGGTCAGGTGGTCACTGCGCATGAAGCACTTGGTGCAGAGGGGACAGGCGAAGCGCTTCTCGCCCGTGTGTGTACGGAAGTGACGCGTCAGCTCATCTGAACGAGAGAAGCGCTTGCTGCAGCTGGGCCATGTGCACTGGAATGGTCTCTCACCTAAAGACAAGGACAGAGAGAAAGAGATTTAGTACACCGTGTTCAGAACATGGCTGTCTGGGGATTTCTTTTTTTTGTTTGGGCAACAGTGATTCACACTTCAGTGACGAATGTTATCTATTTTATACAGATACATTTTTTTCTGCCATTTGCACATTTGGGCATGGCTGTAGTTGAATTTCATGAAAAGAACAAACAAACAAAAAAAAAGAAATGCACTAACTTAAAGGGATTTTAAGGAATGAGTGCATTGTTATCATAATGCCATCATAGTGAATGGTTTTGTGTCTTAACTTAGGGAAAGTTAATTATAAAATGAACAGCAGAAATGTAATTGTTATACTTTGACTATATTTTAACACATTGACTAAATTTTTTTTTCAATAGATAAATGGATAGACAGGCTAAAGTCCTCCATCTGCTGTGCAAGCAAAGGAGATAAACATAATCACTTTTTAATCTCTGGTTTATGAGCACCTTACAGCCCATAAAGCTGGAACTCAGTAAAGAAGCCACGTGCACTGTGTGTTTGTGTGTGTGTGTGTGTGTGAGGGTGATGTCGTCTTTCAGTGTACCATATACATTGTATATATAGTAATGTCTCTAAATAATAATAATAATAATAATAATAATCTTGGACGTTTGATACACACCGGATTTGTTTTGTCACAAGCTATTTATAACGGTAACATGACGCAACCAATGTATTACTTAATTCCGCTGTCCTGCCAAAACCACCCCTCTTATGAAACTGTGTTGTTGTGTTCTTGGAGTAACATTTTGTTCCGTCACAACCGCCAGGTGTCTCTTCATGAGGTTACGCCCCCTTCTCCGTTCAATCACGCCCTCTCGTTGCTCACGGGTGCACCGTGCAGCCTGCAGTCACGCCCCCTTCATCCTGCGTCACGCCCCTTTTCCCTGCCACACGAGCTACAGCAGGAGAAAACCACGAATCCCGAGTGAAATTATGACGTGTCCACGGACAAAAACCATTATTTTGGTTATTCTGCGACTTTAAATATATGTCGTTTTAATCGATTATATGAGAGAAATTGTTTCAAAATGTGTGTTTATGTAAATATATATAAAAAAAGACCAGTATTCCTAAAAAACACTCCATGCGTTCAGCACGTGGCACAACGAGTTGCCA
Source organism: Clarias macrocephalus (assembly GCA_011419295.1). Classification (NCBI taxonomy): domain Eukaryota; kingdom Metazoa; phylum Chordata; class Actinopteri; order Siluriformes; family Clariidae; genus Clarias; species Clarias macrocephalus. The sequence goes on along the minus strand of JAAGKR010005144.1, from coordinate 36,698 downwards.
GATTGTGTGAATCCACTGGTAACTTTGAATTTCTTTGAGGAAAGTCACGTGAATAGACCATGTTACAGGTTAGCGTTATATAAACATATAAATACTCTCTTTATACTTAGATTGTAGGGTTACCATAAACGAGGTGCAGATTTAGGTTGGGGATTAAGTATGGTCTGGCAACCCATGTACTAAAAATCTTCATGAAATCATGTTATAAAATCATCTTCAGGAAATCCCGTACGTACCGGTGTGGACACGGCAGTGCGCTTTCAGATGCGACGACTTTCCGTAGATCTTGCCGCATCCCGCGTAGGGGCAGCGGTGCTTCTTCTCGCCGCCTTGCCGGTTGCGCCCCCGCGGCTCGCGTGCAGGCGCTCGGACCTTCTCCCTCACCGCGGATTGATGATGATGATGATGATGATGATCACTCTCTCCCGCGCTCTTCGGGCAGACTCCGTCGCAGCGGTTCAGGTCCAGCAGGATCATCGCCACCATCAGCAGCGTGCGGCTCTCCTGGCTCTCCTTCTCCGCCTCCACATCCGCTCCGTCCGGGCAAGACAGCGCAACATCCAGATCTGTCATGATCGTCTCAACTTAAATACCAAACACGTTACAAACGGGTTTATAGAAAAACAACAAAAACAAACAAACAAGAATAAAAAACAAAACGCAGTGTTGCTTTGCTTCTTGTGCAACACGTTTATCAGAAGACACGAGCCGCCCAGGAAACGTGGTGTCCACCCCACGCGCGTGCCTGATCCCCCACCCCCTATCTATTACACTGTGTAAATACCTAAATCTCACGTATTTCCTTTAACGTCTTTATATTTCCCGACTGTCGATGACTCCAGAAGCCGTGCCCGCTGCCTCGCTTGTTTTCCTCATAACTGCGTCAAAACTTGTGAACGCGCGCCACCGCCGCCGCCGCCGCAGTGTTTTCTTTCTCAAAAGAAACAGTTTCGCGGAATCCCAGGGCGTCATTGCGACGCCAAGTTCTCATTGGTCGCTTCCCCCGCGCTGGCTCATGCTCTACCAGGAATCCCCCGAGCGAACGGAGGAAACTGGCCAATCGCGTGGTCTCCGGGCGGGGCGAACGGGCCTCGGACTTGCGTGCTCGCGCGCGCACCCGGAAAAACCATACCATAGGGTGGATGCTGTGTCCTAAATTGCATGTAGGAGTGCTTTATGGAGCATGCTAAAGCAACAAAACATAAGGGTTATACCCTGTTCAGGGCAGCAGTGTGCGTTTGGGGAGTGACTGACCTCCCTGAACTGCCCCTAGAAGTAATACATACGTTACAGTCAGTGCCCTGATTATGATGTAGTTCTTATACATAATGTGATTTTATACTGTTACACAGTCTAATGTGAGAATGTGAACACACGCATTACTGGCGTCGGATTTATGACGTGCACGTGAACTGTATAGTGAAGAGTAAGTAGTAGGTCATGAGCATGCATGCACCTATGAGAGGAAACGCCCAGGGGAACGAGTGTAACCCGAGCCTTTTCACAGTAATCCCCCAGGATACTGTTCTTGGAAAGTGAAATTGTTTACATCCAAGAAGTCAGATATGACAGATGGACATATGCAAACAACAGACAAGGCACGCACTTGGAACATATTGGGTTTTCCCTTTTCCCCTTGCTATTTAGTATAAAAAGATTCAGTGTTGTTTACATGATAGACATGCTTTACTGTGTACGTTTCAACTCCACCAAATTGTTTTACAGGAAGCACTTTACAAACGAACCATAATCGAATAATTGATTTATCTTTACCCTTACACTAACTAATAAAACTAATAAATATCAATACTTTATAATCATATATCATGTACTTAGTGAATATCTATAATAGACTACAGTGACAGCTTTAACAGTAGACGAAACTCGCACGCGAAAACAGTGCACTCAAGGCACATGCGGGTCACGCGCGTGCCCGCGCCGCCGGTGCATATTGTGGAACAGAATGTTCCCGGAATAAAGAGGAAGGCAGCACTAGCGGCGCTCAGCGACGCAATCGCGCTACTGCAGGCTTGAATTCAGACAATGTACTGTAGGTGGGTCACATTGGTGGTCAGCGTGACACTGTGTGCATGCATAGTGTTGTGGGGATTTCTGTGAAAAGTGTTACCTGCTTGGAGTTTTTTCTCCTGTACTAAACGTAGGCATGCTGCATACTACTACTACTACTACTACTAGTAATAATACTATAGGCTAGTTGATTAATAGTAAACAAGGACACCTTGAACCTTCAATACCAAGAATTACCCACACGTCCTAATTCGTTCACATGAATGGAACAATGGATGAAAAAAGATGGGTGTAATAATAATAATAATAATAATAATAATAATAATAATAATTTCCACTGCTTTGTCTGACTCAAAAAAAAGAAGATATTTATCTGACTCAATAAAAAATAAACAATGTCAGAGGAGACCATCTTTCTGAGCTGGCCACTGCTAAGGAACACTTTAAAGTTTAAATTGATTAAATAAATATTTCTATGTTCCAAGTCAGACCGATTTAGCACGTTTACAAAATGTAAAAGTAAAGAAAATTTGAAGTACTGAAGGTTGAAATAAATATTAACGTTGATTGGATACTAGAGTTTGTGCTGGATCATTCATGTCAATCCTTACATAAAATTGTAGAAAGAAAAAAACACTTAAATCCTTTAAAAATATATCAAACTTCAAAATTCAATCAATCAATCAATCAATCAATCAATCAATCAATCAATCAATCAATCACCCTTTAACGCGCCAGCAATTAAGTGACGTAACAGTGCCATCTGCAGGATGAATTACGTCACTGCAGAATCATGTAACGCAAGTGAAATACTGTAATATTGATTTAAAACCAGGTTATAGTGATTAACGCCCATGAAAAGCAAAATTACAGATTGAACTATGTCTCAAGATGGAAAAACAAACAAACAAACAAACAAACAAACAATTTGGGTAATTAATAAAAATATTTTTTATACACAAAAATGTTACTTTTTAAGTTCCATCACTTAAAAACACGTATTTGATTTTTAATACTTACACACATGCATAAAAGTAGTAAAGATATACTGTATATTTATATTTTTTAAAACTCTAGCACATTTTAAAAATGGTTACAGTTAAAGTGTTCAGACATCATCTTTAATTTCAGTTTATTTTATAAGATTCAGTAATGTTTTCTATTTAAACTATATAAATTACCAATCAATACGTCCAAAGCACCTTAAGAGAAGATACAGCAAAAGGCTATTTATACATAAATGTGTCATATGCTACAAAACTGTTAAAGAAGAACAAGAGAATCCAGGCCTAATTCACTTAAATATTCATTTATTTAATAATACATGCCAAACATCCTATTCACATTGAGGAATATTACAGAATACATGTTTGTATTTGCATCCAAATACTTAGCCTACTACAGTGGGAGGACAGAACTCATCTCAGTCTCACCAGTTTTCTCTCATTCCCCAGAATTCATTTCACATCCTCGTGGAAGAACGACATGCAATTATTATAATTTTTTTAGGACACAAAATTAACTATGACCCCCTTGGATAAAATTACAATATTATTGCAGGAAAAATAAAAACATGTGCTTGGACTCATTAGCATACAAGTGCTCTTAAATAAAAGTAAAAAGAAGAGGAAGGAGGCTGGGGATTGTGGAGTATAACTCAACTTCTTATGCTACAGTATAGGAAAAGAAAAACTTTAAGAAAATACTTCACATGGCGCTTCTTCATCGAGTTGGCACGGCACATGTCTTTCACCCTGTTTGGTTCCTTTCTGCTTTGAACAACTACAGCAACGTTTATGGAACACATACAGAACTTTTACATGTGACAACCAGCTGCTTAAGTGATGCTAACTTATATTTTAGGACATTATACAACTATGTTTAGCTGAAATGTCTAGACCCAGTCAAAAGGCCTTGCTGTGCCAAGCTGGCCATGTAGACAATCCCACCATGTGCTGCAGGGAATTACACTTAACCCCAGGTTTAATAATGGAGGCCTCGGTGTATCATGTCCATGATAGAGTGCCAACATAACCAGCAACAGCTGCCAGGGAAATGTTCATTAGGAAAAGTCCAAAATGTCATTGCAAGCTTTTGTTTAGATGGCAAGTTTCTATATTTGACTCATCCCAGAAAAAAAAAAATCAATCTTCCTGGACTGAACATTTTTGATATCTTTAAACTGGAAGCCTAAAATTCCTTATGAAATTGCAAGAAAAATCCTGTTTTCTAGCCCACTAAGTGAGGTATGCTGATGTATAGTACTGTACAAAAGTCTTGAGCCACCCCTCATTTCTTCATATTAAATTAAGTTAAATTATTAATGTTTAATGTTTAATTAATTAAATTGCTTGTTTATGTAACAACCTCAGCAGCGACCTCATTTCCCCTCTCATCTGTTCCAACTACTCAGCATTCAGCATCACCAGTACACTAATCACCATGTGATGCACATGTTTCTCACTGGCTCAAGCCTTAAATTAGATGTATTTTAATGCTTGATTGATTCATAGGTCACGGTGTGGCTTAACAAATAAAAACTGGAGAACTATCCCTCAAGAATAAATAAAAAATACAAGAAAGTCTTAGTCTTTGGAAGCAAATTATGAAGAAATGACAGCAGGCTCAAGATTTATGCACAGTACTGTAGCTTTTTAAAAAAAAATGAATTATTATGATTATTTTTGCCACCCAAGCTGTCTTGGATAAGCTTCCCGTCTGTTGTCCATTCATTTACAGTTTGAATGCTGCCAGCAGTTGTTGCTGGATGGTGTGACTGTATCATGCATCCTGTAGAGTTAGAAAATGGTGAAACGCCAAGAAGCTCCAGGATCAGAATAAAGTAAAATGAACTTTACCTTTGATGGAACCAGCCCAACAGTAAAATGTGGTAAAAGTGGTAAAACACATGTAGAATAAAATTTGCTTTGTCTTTGTTTGTTAAGAATTGCCACACGATTGTGATGTGATGCGATATGATGCATGTTTATATATATATATATATATATATATAAAACTTTGAAAACCACAGTGATCTGATGATGCACTTTACATGTATTTCTTTTATATTTCTTATATAACATTATACACAAGGCTTCCATGACTATGTTTTAACACTGTAGTAGAGACTGTATGTTAAAACCTCTTGCTGCTGTTGCACGAGTAAGACAAAAGGAGCAAGATTGATGGTAGAGGTGGATGTGACACCGATCAGCATATTATCCCTTTCAATATCTTTATTTCAGCTGACTGATGAATCTAATAACGTATATATTTTGAATTGTATTGCTTTTCTGTGGGTTGCCAATGTTTTTTTGGACCATGAAACATGTTCATTGTGAATTAATATAATTCTTTAAATAATCTCTTTTCTTTAAATAAAACCATTAATATGTCAGATCCATTTCATTAAAACCCATTTCACTTACTCAAAATCAATCTATGTTATCATTACAAGTAAAGTTAATCGTTATGTAGAATAATTCATGAACGCTAGTACATACAGTACATGTAGTAATACAGTGTAATGACCCTAATACTTGTATAATGATTTGGAATATATGATTTAAATCTCTCAGTGGGCCTGAAATCCATTGCTCTCTCTCTCTCTCTCTCTCTCTCTCTCTCTCTCTCTCACACACACACACACACACACACACACACACACACACACACACACACACACACACACACACACACACACACGCACACATACCTGAAATCAACGTTCTAAAGTGCATAAGAACCACTCCCTGTCCTCTGCTGCCCTGGCCTCCTGCCTCTTGCATAGCAAGTCTACATCGATAAACTTGTTAGTGAGTACAACATCAACCAACCGATCAGGTCAACCATTTTGTGATTCCTTTGTGATCCTGCTTGTGATTACTTGGTTCTCTAACAACTAAAACTCAAACCTTAATCTCATCAGCTCAGTTTCAGAAAAAGAAAAACTTAAGTCACATGATTATTACATTGTCTGAATGATTTGAAATGTGAAAAATGTTTTAATGAAGGCAAACCCTTTTTTTGTTTAATATACTGTAATATATGAACACATGTGAGACTGTGTTTGATTGGACCATGTGCTAGACAGACTCATGTGACCAAGAGATATTGTGAACAACATGGAATAAAGTTGGGGTAGGTCCTTCAAGTCCTACACATATACATTGGGAAAGCACTGGTTGCACTTGCACCACATGGGTATCTAAAAGCAAATGTCTCATGGGTTTAATAAAATGTATATTTTCATGATAAAAGCTTTTTTTTTTTTAATCTACAATAGATATCTGAGAAAATATCTGTGCATTTTCTTTCTTTCTTTTTTTTTTTTGTTATATAATAAGCACATCTATGCATGTGTGTCCAAGATAAAAGATAAAGCTAATTATGTACAATAAATGTTGAATGTCTTCTCACACCTGTCTGGCTCTTAGAAATATGTCCCTTTGTATTTTTAGTCAATTTGGAATTAAACTCATGACCCCTACATTGGTAACATGAGTGTAACATGGACTGACAAACTCAAAGGGTTAGGACAAATGGTTTTGGGATAATTAAAGCATAGCGAGGGGAACTTAACATATTCGAAACATGGCTTGCTAGCCTACTTGTTAATGGTAATACCCTCTGTCTATATATTTCAAGTCTGCTCACTGGATACATATTCTCCTATTCTATTTCCACCTGAAGTCACAGAAAAGAAAAAAAAAAACATTAGGCATTACCAGTTCAAAAGAGCTGCAAACTATTTTTTTTGCCAAATGGCAATGTTGTAATTCAGATTAGTACTATGTTGCTAAAGGTGACATAGTGTGCTAAGTTGCTAACCAGATCATTACAATGTAGAGCACACAATTCACCCAGACAGTGCTAACTGCTTGACGGATGGGCCTTTGGACATCAAACAAGTTTTAAGCTTCCTTTTCCATCCTATGCATACTACAGTAGATCCACGACGTTGTCTGGCCTTACTCTTTAATCTCCTCCATCATCACGTGTAGTTATGCCTTCCGTCAAAGCTTTGAAAGGCAGACGGCTTGGCCAGTCGCCTCAAGGAGAGTGCGTCTGTCTTGCTGTCAGGCCTCATACCAGACTTGCTTCTCTGGAATGGATTCCTGGCACGTCCCTTGTCCATGCGTTCACTGATGGAGAAGCTCTTTCTGGCATATACATTGGAATGGGAGTCCTCTGATGATGAGCAGCTATTGGCACGTTCCAGTCGAGAGGCTGGTGAACAGAACGGGCCAAGGGCTAAGCCCAGGGCCAAATCAACCCCCATACCACCACCTCCACTGGAACAGGGCTTGCTGGTTTCAGCTGAGGTCTCCTCAGGGTCAGATTCAGCATGGCTCAGCTCAGCATCACGCTCTGGGTGTGAGGCACACAATTCCTGGGGCTTCTCAAAAGTGAATGAGCCCCCAGGTGAATCTGAGCGCTCGGGCACTGGGTATGACGTTGACACAAAGCGTGTGTCAATGCAGTCTGTGATGCTGGTGTACTCAGCTGCCTTTACTTGCATACCAATCCCACCATAGTAGGTGCGTGGCATGAACATCAGACTATGGGACTTAACTATTGGTGCCTCATCCAAGAACAAAGGTCCAGCTGCCGATAAAAAGCGACTGCTCTTGGAGCGCTCAAGGATGCCTGCAGAGGGTGGAGGTGATGGTTCTGTGTCCCACGGAGGCAGGGCATCTGGCGGTAGGTGGGTGGTGCACAGTGACAGGTCGGCGGCTGCGCTGTCCTCAAATAGGACAGTGCCATCTGGCTGTCTTTCACTGACCCCTGCCCTACCAGCGTAGTCCCGTTCCCCAGACAGCATTGCCTCCATAATCTCAGAATGGAGGGATGGGTCCCGAGCAAGAGTCTGAGCCATGCGAATTGGTTCCAGGAAGGTCTCTTGGGGCTGTGCCTCCTCTGTTGTGGACACATATATATCAATGCAAGATGAGGGTCGGTGCTGTTGTTGTACAGACAGTGTGTTCAGAGGAGCAGGTTTGCACTCTTTTGGAGCAGCTCCTGATGCCACTGATTGTGAGCTATTGGCACGGTGTAAGCTCAAAGAACGCTCCTTGAAGAATCCCTCAACTCGGTCAGTCCCACACTTGTCTCGGGATGAGTGGCCCATGTAGAAGGAATGGCTCCTCACCCTTGGTGCCAGTGCAGTGGGTGAGGTTGGTGAAATGGACTCCTCTCCACCCTGTTCTATGGACTCTTGCAGCCGGTAGGTGTTCCCCTCCTGACTGTTAAAACTGCTCTGACGGAGGATATAGTTAGTGTCAGTGCAATCTGACGATGTCCTCGAGCGAGCCTTGTTCACCTCTGTCCTCTCCACACCTGTAACCCTCTCCAGAGCTGTGGCCATGCGGCTAATCAGCTCCTCCATCTGTGCCAGCCGGATGTCCACTGTCTGGAGTGAGGCCTTCATGAAGTGCTCCCGCTCATTTACCTCTTCCAGCCTCATTGCCATGTTCTCCACCCTAAGAAGGACAAATATATAGAATTTAAAACAATCTGATATTCAACTAAAAGTTTTGAACAAATTTGGGATTTAAGCAACTTTTAAAGATGTATTTTCAATGCTAATATTATTACTGGTACAATGAATACTGAATATGGTTTGTTTCATCTTAATTTTATGTTAAATTCCGTGAACCTTTCAGATGTTACTCTGATTCTTTCATCGTTGGAAGAGTTGAAGCGATCATCCTTTTCTCTGAAGTATTCTTCGATGCATTGCTCTTCAAAATCATGGACTTTCTTCAGCTCATCTTCTGTGATGAAGAGCTCTGGTAGTATAAATAACCTCCGCGTTAATATTCAGCAGGGTATGTAATCATGTCATATTTGTATGCAGTGCGTCATATGTACAGCAATTTAATCCCTAAGCAATGGGTGATCACACTGTATGCTTCTATTTACCTTACAAAGAGGTGTATAAGTAGCTCTACCTCAGCAGTTAAGCAATGCTTGTTTTGTCATTATGCCATTAAAATTGTCATTATGGTTGTAATGAAAGATTGCTGGGCACTTACTTAAACCAAAGTCCCGTTCATCATCATCATGCTTCCTCCAGCGACAGCACAGGTGCTTGAGGACCATGGTCATGTGACTGAAGATGATAAGGGGAGGAGGAAGAACAGGGCGCTCATGAAATGTCATAATCAGCTGATAGCGCTGAAATTTCCACACCTGGTTGGAGATGGACTTCACTTCAAAGAACGTGTTGCTGCAAACACAACACAAGACCATCTTCATTTGCAGTCAACATTTCGTTATTAAGGCCAAACACAGGAATGGGAGAATACTTTTAAAGATTATAGATTATATTTAAACTGAAAAAAAAAAAAAAAACTAAGAAAAGAAAAACTAAGACCCAATCACTTTAACTTTAAACCTTTCATATGAGTTGCCTTAAAGGCAACTATGGAGCAACATTGTTAAAAATGCATCATAAGGGAGAAGAGCTTCACTAATGAAGCTTAATACACTATATTGCCAAAAGTATCCGCTTGCCTGCCATCAAATGCATATTAACTTGAGTGACATCTAATATTTAATCCATAGGGTTTAATATGATGTTGCCCCACCCTAAGCAGCTATAACAGCTTCAACTCTTCTGGGAAGGCTTTCCACAAGGTTTAGAAGTGTTTATGGGAATTTCTGACCATTCTTCTAGAAGCTCATTTGGGAGGTCAGACACTTCAAGTCTTCTTCCACAGCAAACTTGCTCATCCATGTCTTTAAGGTACTTGCTATGTGCACTGGTGCACAGTCATATTGGAACATGAAGGGGTCGTCCCGAAACTGTTTCCACAAAGTTGGGAGTATGAAATTGTCCGAAATGACTTGGTATGCTGAAGGATTCATTAAAAAAAAAAATTCCCATAAACACACTCCTAAACCATGTGGAAATATTGTGTATGTTTTTAACATAATGTATGAAATTATCTTAATGGACTCTGTTTTTAGATGCCATGATACTGTATATGTTGAATTCTACTTTAAGTTTATCAGGATTGTAAACAAATATGTCGTTCTTTTATAAGCAACTGTAATATTCTGTACCTATCATATAATCTACAGATCAATATATGGGCACGTGATATATTGTGATAGTCATAAGATCAATAGTCCATACTTGAACACAGCAATGAGGAGATTGACCAGAAGAATGTTGGCCACCAGCAGGTAGCAGGCCATGATGGCAGGCACAATCCACGCGCCAGTCTTACACGGTGGCAGGGGCACAATAACACCGTCCTCCGTTGTAATGTTCTGCCCACATGGTGCTATGGAGAAATTGCATTAGTTGTCACCAAAAAGATTTTTATGTGTTCATGAGGCTGACAGAGCTAATGAAAAGCAAAATGAAAAACCAACAGAAACCACATCGAGTCCTTATTGCTCTAATCTTGAATAGCACGCGACCAAAAGAAGATGAGGAACAATAAGGAGTGAGAAGCCAAATGGCAAGCCTACTGTATATGCATTGAGATGTGGATCTAAAAAAACGTTTTAAAGCATATTCATTCGTGTTCAGTTGCATTCCGCAATATATTTAAACATGTCCTCAATGTTTTAAATATATTGATGTGTACGAGTGCAGCAATCTCATACAAGATGACTGTGCAGAATGTATCAAATAATACATTATTCGTTTTTTCCGGAAGTGATGGTTCAGTTGCTGTGGATTTCGACAAGAAGACAGGCATCACTCTTGGAGCTGTTTGTGTTTGTGGATATCCTTTGTTTGCTGTGGTCAATCACACGTGGGAGCCCAAAGATAGAGAACTGAAGTAACAATACCAATTTGTATTCAGACCGTATCTATAAATATGCATATATTCTTTTTGAAAATATGTTAGTAAAAACTCTGACAACTGAACCACATGAAAAAACATTTGGTGATGACGATAGGTGGCAAATGTATGGAATATTCTGAGGAAAGAGAACCTATATTATTTGCATCATTTCTTTTTTTTAAATATACATATTAGACACACAATGTATTTTTCTACCAAACTTTTCACAAAGGAATATTTTAAAGGTCCTTTTAAAAGGTTCAAGTTCAAGGGAAACAATTTATCTGTGATTATTCTCAGTCCAGTGCTTGCTGTTTTGGTGGATGTTTAGCCATCTTAAAATGTACATTAGTATGAATGGCAGTGGCATTGCATATGCTTGTGGACCATGCAATGCCACAGAAGTCAGCATGGATGGACAATGGAGCATGCATTCAGCATGACCAAGTTTCCATGACAGAGATTAGAAATAAAAAGCTGACCCTTTCAACATTTCAACCCATGTTTGAATTCCACAATTATTTTCATAGTTCATGCTTTTAACCTTTCACCTCAAGTGGAGAAGCAGACAGATCAGCAGAAACACACTTCTTTTTTGGCAGCAAGAATATTAGAGGTAAATTGATTTCCATGGCCAATCTTCAAATTGTAGTATAGACCGTCAACACTGGTTGCTGTAAATACCTAACTTGCTAGCAGAGCAGATTAATATAGTAGTAATGGACTATTTACACCTCAGCTTGAGGACGTCAAATTCCGTACTTTTTTTTTTTTTATCTTTCTTTTTGCCATCTATAGCCTCATTTGCAGTTTTGGTCTGTCTGTGCCTCTAAAGACCTCCTGGCTATATTTACCTCCTGAAATCTATACTTTCTGCCTCCATCATGCCTCCAAGAGTATATTTAGAAAACTTCATTGGTTTTAAAAATATCAACACAATTCTCTTATGAAGGAAAAAAAAAGGCAATCGAAAACTATATTGGAATGTAAGCACAAAAAATAACTTTTGTACTATAAGACCAGCAATACATTGAACCCCTGGCATGGAAACGATTTGTCAATTTGTGTGCCATACAGTACTTGTATTGGCTACTAAAGAGAATATGGTAGAGTAGATGGCATGGTAGTGAAACTGGAATGGCACTGGCAAGGGAACTCTTGTTAAATAGTTAAATAATTGATATTTAAACATGTATATTTGGATTTGCCTATATGGGATGGACCACTGTTACGCCCAGTTCCTTGAGTTCGAACGAAATTTTCGACCGGCCAGAGTTTTTCATTCAGCCTGTTCTGTAGCTTCCTACTATTCACATCTGCAACAAAAAATGACAGTGTTATTTCAGCTCTCTTGTCTTTGGGCTATCCACCTATGAGCACACACACACACACACACACACACACACACACACACACACACACACACACACACACACACACACACACACACACACACACACACACATATGCACAAACACAACTCCCAAATCATATAAATGTATACACACAAGCATTCTATATAGTGCCTTGCATAAACCACCACTGAACCATTCCATATTTTGTTTTGTTGTAGCTTCAAACTGAAATACTGAAAAGGACTTAATTGAGTCTATAGGTCATGAATCTATACAAAGATCCCATAACGTGGT